>CAUYRT010105285.1:0-21623 GCA_963574885.1 Lepilemur ruficaudatus | reverse complement strand
GGAAATTTAATTTCCATTAAAAATGGAAAAAATAATTAGCCAGGCATGATGGCACATACCTCTAGTCCCAGCTACTCGGGAGGCTGAGGCAGAAGGATCGCTTGAGCCCAGGAGTGTGAGGTTGCTGTGAGCTAGGCTGATGCCACGGCACTCTAGCCCGGGCAACAGAGTGAGACTCTGTCTCAAAAAAAAAAAAAAAGGTCTGGGTTCTTAGTAAGTATTGGATATGTATTTATTTAGAGCCAGCATACTTCTTCCTTTAAGTGGGGAATACAATGACCTGAGATTTAAGTTCCCTTTTTGACTTGTAAGGTTGGAAGGGACTACTTATTGCTTTTTATGAAAAAACACTCCCTTTGCTCATTAAATTGTTATCATTTTCTTTTAGTAATAGGTGTATTATAGGTAGAAATTCCCTGAAACCTCGGAAAGGATGGCCTCTCAATTCACTATGATTTTGATAATTATCGCTAACAGCAGCCGGGGCATCAGCGACCTTGTCCAGACCTGCACGCGCAGGGTGGCTGCATTTTGTCTTTCTTCCCAAAGTCCTGTGGGGCGGTGGGCTCTGCGCTCCGCGTCTGATGTCATTCCCCCTACCGAGGGACCTGGGAGCTCACACACACGGCAGGAGTGCGGGGAGCAGGGGGTGACAGCCTCTCTGCGACTGCGGCATGTGAGAGTCCTGGCTGCGTGCATGGTCATCTTGGCGACCTTGGCCTGTCCAGCCTCTCGCTCCGGGCAGTGGCAGCAGCATGAAGCATGAAGCCAACAGCCGGGTTGGCCACTGGGCCTCTTCTGGGCACAGGTGCCTGTCAGACACGTCTTTGCCCCATTGGGCTGCTGCTCTTGTAAAATGCTTTAATCTAATTTTGCAATAAATACCACACACGAATGTTCTAGGAGTTCAAATAAAAATCTTCTAGGAGTTCACTTCTCCTGGCCAAATTCCTTCTCCACTTTACAAAGGGAGAAAGCACAGAGAAGGGGCCCGAAGAGAATATTACTAACTCCTCCCATGATCTCTGGGGACCCTTCCCTTTGAGGGATTAAAGGGTCCCTCGAGGCAGCGAAACGTCCCCTTGTAGTTCTGCGTTGGAATTAACTAATGAGATGGCCTCCCGTTGCCGTTTCCTGTGTTGGTTATAATTGCTATTGCAGGCGCACTAACCATTTCCTGCAGTTTTTCATTTCTTGGCGATGATAAATATTAATGCCTTTAATTTGCTGTTCCTCCTTTGGGGCCAGGAGTCCGCGGAGAGCGAGGTTTTCCTGTTCTCTCGTCTGCCTTTCTCAGTGATGAACTATCCTTATTTTCTGTAATGGAGTTTTCCAGGTCTAGTTTTTAATTCAAACCTTCCCTTTTTCTTTTCCCATCGTTCTAAAAAGAATGAGAAGCCTACAGCCAGAGCCACATCCTAGAATCTGGCGTTTCTTGTGGTCTCTTTTGCAATGTTTTCTCTTGAGAGCCTGAACCCGGGCTTCAGAGGGGGGTGTCAACCCCCTGAGATGATCTGCAACATTTCCTTGGTATGGGGGAGCTGTGCCTTTTTCCCCAGATAAAATGTCATCACTTCCCAGGGTTTCCAAGACATTATATAATACTCTAATAAGTGTAAAAGCATTAGGAAACTTTGCTTAACCATTCTGGGGGTTAGTGCTTTGGGCAACTCTGGGTGATCAAGCTCCCCCCAGTGTGGTAATATCAAAAATCATCGTATCTTCTAGAGACTATGTATAGGAAAAGGATACCTCCTTCTCCCTAAGAACCACAGAACATTGGAACCCAAAATGATTTCCCTTCCCCACCTCTTCCTTGTTCTATCGATGCAGAATTTGTTGCTCAAAGTGATGAATGATCTGCCCGAAGTCACGCAGCCGTGTCCCTGCAGAGCTAGGACAGGAACCCAAGTCCCTCCTGCTGGATTCAGTATCCCCTTCACAATCCACCTGTGACCAACAGCCGGTGGCATCTAGCACTCCGGAACATGCAGCAACCCAAATTCTCTCCTTTTTGGGGTGCACGAATTTATTCTAACTGAAGCAATTTCATTCCACATATCTAAGAGCCTAACTAATATTTAGTAGTCAAAAAGCAACCTTCTCAACTATTTAAAGTGCCTATGTGTACAATCCACCTGAGAAATCATTTCTTGTCCTTCCCCACCTGAGGAGTGCTTTTTTTTTTTTTTTTTTGAGACAGAGTCTCACTCTGTTGCCCAGGCTAGAGTGCAGTGGCATCGTTGTAGCTCACAGCAACCTCAGACTCCTGGGCTCAAGCGATCCTCCTGCCTCAGCCTCCCGAGTAGCTGGGACTATAGGTGCACACCATCAGGCCTGGGTAATTTTTTTTATTTTTAGTAGAGACAGGGTCTCACTCTTGCTCAGGCTAGTCTCAAACCCCTGACCTCACTCTATCCTCCCACCTTGGCCTCCCAGAGTGCTCGGATTACACAGGAGTGAGCCACCAGTGCCTGGCCTCAAGAGTGCGTTTTTGTGCCTGTCACACACACCAGGGGTTGCATTGTGCGGTGGTGAGTTATGGCTTTGTGTTCCTGTTCCTCATCCTCCCCACCCCCCAAGACTTTGACAGCCTTGAAGACAAGGATCTTGTCATTGGTGCTTTTCTATCTGAGGGGATCTAGCACAAAGGGCTGTGGGTGAGGCAGGTGTTTGCGGAAGGATTAACAGTATTTACAAATTCCATTACACTTTTAGGACGGTGTCTTGGCGCCACCCCTCTGGACCGTGAATCACAAGCTTCCAGAAGCCTTCCGGGGCCAGGCGGGTAACGTACATGAATGAAACAAGACAAGCGAAGGCCCCCGGGGGTGGTGGACATAGTGGGAAACTGGGAAATTCCTGCCCCGTCACATTTAAAAAGTTTTACAGCCCTTCAGAGGCCAAACTTCCAGCTAGGGTGGCAGGAAAATGTCAGCAAGTCCCTTCACACAAAAACTAGGAAAAAATTGTCAATCAACAACCATTCTGGGCTCTGGGAACCAGCCACAGGCAGACAACAAAGTGAGAAGCATTTACTGGAGAAAAAGATCTAGAGCTTCAGCCCAGGGCAGCAGCAGTCTGCGGGTTCTGTCTGGTCTGTTCCTACCGCTCCCTCTTGGTGTTATCAACAAGGGACTGGCGGGAAAATATGGCAACGTTGTCGCCAAAAGGGGCAAAGTGATTTTGGATGAAAACCCGCAGTGTTGACAGTAAAATAGAGAGCTCCATGGGGAACAAATGGGAGAAGCCACAGCTCCGCCAGTCTGAGGATGTGTCCCTGGTGGGGCCAGCCGGGGGCCAGCCCTACACTTAACGGAAACTTCTGGAAGGAGAGCGCCACCAAACGGCCAAAGTGGGCAATGTTCTGCTTAATGAAATCTCGCTTAAACCTCCCAACCACCCAATAAGGACGTCATTATGATCATCTCTTTTTTTTTTGTAGTATTGTCTTTCTTTTCTCTTTGTTTTTTAAAAATTTTATTCTGATGGTGGTGGTGAAGTTTGACTAAAGAACTGAAATTCCAGATGTCCGAATCAGTTTTGAAACTGAGCTGTTTTCTCGAGTGCCCTGAGCCACAGGAGGGGCCACATAGGGGACCCATCCGCTGGGCACCAAATTATTCCCCTGAAACGTCATGAAACAGCCTTTGGCATCTCTAAATTACGTCATGGAACTTCAGTGTGGCCTGATCGGTCGTGCAGGGAAGACCGGGCAGGTGTGTGTGTCTGTGCACGGATGGGGTGGCCTGGAGGGAAGGGAATCCTCCGCCCAATTTCATCCGACTTGATGAACAGATTAGATATCTACCTTGTGGGTTGACAGACTCAGCATTTTACTGCCTTTGTAACCTTTGGCCCTGCACAAACACGATGATGATAGACCGGCAGGACCAGCTGCATAATTTGTGGGGCCCAGGGTGCAAAAATGACCTCATTCCAGACAGCCACAGCAGACCATTAAACCAAGCTCGAGGCCCACGTGACCACCTGGGTCACACGCCCGCCCATTTTGTGGCTGGTCCTCAGACCCTGCTGGTGTCTCTCCTGCGGTTAGACTGGGGAGGACCTCACTCAGTTCGTTATCATCCGCCTCCCGGACAACTCACTGGTCTTCAAGTGCAGAACCGCCCATTATCCACCTTGAGTTAGCACTGAGCCTCTCAGCTGGCTTTGTCACGTGCTGTCGGGACGAGCTGAGCCCGGGCTCCACGATTATTCCCATTGCTTTGCCCATTGTGGGGGGGGGGCCTGGGTCAGCCTCCAGAGCTGACACCCTCTGCGTCACTCCTCCCACCTGGCGGCTCCTCTGCAGCAGGCACGCTTCCCAGCCCCTGCTGCTGGGGGTAGAAAAGTGGAAACACCTTTGGAATTTCGTCATTCCTGCAGCAGGAGGCGGAACAGCCCTGGGGCACAGCCAGGAAGGTTTGCGGGAATTCCTGGCGTGCTTCTCCTGTAGTAGGTCCTTCCTGGCTTAGTGGGCTTGGAAGGGCAGACGGGGGTAACCGAGCTGTCACTTGGTGCCCGGTGCCCGTCCTTCACCGTGGCCGTGAGTTCCAGCCTGTCCACACTGTCCCAGACCCGCTGACACCATCAACTCGGCCTGCGGCCCTCTTCCCATCTGGCTTCTAATCCACATGGGCAGCGGCATCTGCACCGGCCCTCAGGGGGGTGTCCAGGGCCTCGTGAGTATCGGGGTGCTTCATCCCGCCACACTCGGGGTCCCAGGAGGTGCACCACGGGGTGAGCAGTCCCGTCTTCAATCCTGGATGAAGCGTCTACCCCTGACCCTTCTGAGTCACCCAGATGCTTCCTGACCCTGCGGGACAAGCCCCTTCCTTCTGAGGACTTAGGTCACGTGGGGGTGGTGTTGGGGGGTACGCAGGGTGTGCACAACAGTGAACCAGCACTTGAAGAGGAAATCCTCCTTTCCTGTCATTCAGCCCCAGAAATGACCTTGAACCCTGAGAACCCCAAGAGGACAAATGGGGCAGTGAGGACCTGAGAGCCGGAGGGACACCAGGGATGGGTGTTCACGGACCTGGGTTCTGGTCCTGTGTGGCAGGCGGAATAATGGTCCCCCAAAGAGGTCCATGTCCCAATTCCTGAAACCTGCGGCTGTGCTAACTCACGTGGCGGCGGGAACGCTGCAGGTGTGATTAAGTTAAGGCTCGTGAGCAGGGAGACGCCTGGATGGCCCAGGTGGGTCCCACATGATCACAGGGGTCTCTATGCGAGGCAGGCATGAGATATGCTGCAGGAAGCAGAAGGCGGAGGGACGCGGTTGCCCGCTGCAATCGCGAAAATGATTCCGAAAAACGTGGCAGCCTTTCAAAGCTGGAAGAGGCGACGAGAAAGATCCTCCCTAGAGCTTCCCGGAGGAATGCAGCCTTGCCCACGCCGTGGTTTTAGCCCCGGGAGACCCATTGCGGACTTCTGACCTCCAAACCTGTAAGGTAATCAATTTGTCCTAAGCCACTAAGTTGTGGGAATTTGCTGTGACAGCAGTGGGAAGCCAATAGGTCTTACCTCTGTCGTGGACGGGCCATTTGACCCGTGGGCAGGTCATTCTTCGGGGTTTAAGATACTTTAGGGTTAGGCCATACACAATGGCTTTCAGACACTTAAAATCTAAAGTAGCGGGATACTTTCGTCAGTAGAAATATTTATAGTCCGTGGAAGTCCAGGGCGACACAGAGGGACGCAGAGCTGCCGCGGTGCAGCTGGGACCGCTGGCTGGGGGTGATGCTGGCAGAGCTGGGGTTCCCGGGGCACTGCTGTTGACTGTCCCTCTCGGGGACAGGCACGCACTCTGTATTTGACTGGTTGGCACCTTCCCACACAAAGCTCCTTGGAACTGGGTAGAACTTAAACAACTGTTATTACGAATGAGGCTTTATAGGTGTGTGTAACTTGGGTTTTCTCATGCAACTTGTAAGAACAGACCTCATCTGCAAGACACTTCCGTTTCTTCCAAGATCCTTATTCCAAATCTCTTTCTCTCCAGGAGCTTAAGCAGGGAGGTAACCTCCCTCCTCCTCCTTTTCAGAGAAACAGTCATTAACATCCCAATCTAGTTTTAACAACATCTAGAAAAATCCAGACATTCTCGAAATTGACTTTTGTAGCCTTCTAGGGTCTTCAAAGTGTCCTCGGGGAAGGTCTTCTTTCCATGGTGTTTTTCTTGTGATTTTCTTCTGTTGCTCTTGAAGTCTAGCCAGAGCCTAGTTGGGGACATCCTAAGACACTATGCTCCAATCATCCCGGGGTAAAGTAAGGAGGGCGGTTGATGCCCACGTTTTCTCGTTGGCACTGAAGTTCTCTGGGAGGCTGCCAAGGGCACCGTAAACCCAGCCTGCCTGTGACATCAAAGCATCATCTGAAAAACAAACAAGTGAGCTCGATGGGCTAGGATCACCACTCCCTTATTAAAAGCAACTTTTGGACCAGACAGAACAACCACAAACTGGGGGGAGGATTATGTGAAGGGTGCTGTACACTTCATGAAGGAATGCACAGAGCAAAATGAAAGCAGAGATACAGGCATGTATTTTCCCCTTAGCGTTGCTATAATAAGCATCGGCGGAGGAGCTTGTTAAAAATGCAAATTCCTGCATCTCTCCAAACCGGGAGAGGCCGCTGCAGCAGGTCTGGCGTGAGACACTCCAGGTGATGATGCTAACGTCAGTGGTCCCAGAGGGAAATTTTGACAAGCTCTGAGGATGGGATCTGAGCTGCCGAAGGGAAGGCAGGGCAGCCCGGGGATTTAAATACAGTCTCGGAAACTCTTTACCGGCAGCCACCCCCACCCCCATGCTTCTATTTATTTCCTGTGGTGCCTTTCCTCTGCAAAATTTTATTACGTGAATGCACAATGGTTCGCTAATCAAAACAAATGTGATTACTGTTGGTGTGTTGTGTAGCTTCATGTAGCGCTGACTGTGAACATACTGTAATCCAATTACATCGGAGATTGTTCTTTCTGAAATGAATAAGCTCTCTGTTTGCCCGTTTAAGAATTACTTGAGGAGTCACAGGTTCAACGTCCCTCTGATGCCAGAATGTGTGGGGTTTGAAGAGGCTGGGAGAAAAGGTGAATCTATTCACTCATCTTTCTTCTCTCTCGGGGGGCCTGATTCACCCTTTCCACTTCCCCTGCCGTGGTCCTAGGAGGCTGCAACATCCATGAACATCCAGCCAATAAGATGTCGCCCATAATCCTGAACTCCAGCGACCTTCACGTCCATACCACTGCCCAGCTGCACCTGGGACCCCTCATCTCCTGGACCCTCTATTGCACCTGAGAATCTCACACCAACACCACCCTGCTCTGGTGGTCCCACGGTTCTACCGCCCCAGCCCTCCTGGGCCTAATGGATGAAAATAATACATGGTGGGGTGACCTGATGACTTTAGACTGGGTGACTAGGCAGGGGCTGTCTCACATTAAATACCTGAGCTCTGAATGCCAAGAAATCATTCCTGTTAATGTCAGAAGTGGGGAGGCAGCCAGGCAAGAGGGAATATAAGCAAGATGAGACCAAATGACATATAATTAGCAGTGTAATTTTGTGCCCCCATTAAATAAGTTTTCAAAAACCACATTTCTGTCCTATCTCCACTAAAATGGACTAGTCAGAGTCAACCGTAGAGAAATGCATGGTCGTGGCCACAGACAGCAGAGATGTCAAGCTGCTTAATGGAAGAGTCAGCATGGATTGAATTTCTCTCCTGGGTAGTGAATTTTCCCCCTTTCTTGGGCAGAAATCCTTTTCTTGTTTTCAGGGTAGAAAGGAGGAGGGAAAAAAGAACCAAGAAACAGAACAAAAGTGAAAATGTCCTCTACCTTATCTCAAACAGAAGTAGCGCCCCCCCATCCCCTATTCCAGCAGTAAGAGGAGAGACTGCCACAGGGCCACCACGTCATCGTGTGCTGCGGTCACTGAAGCAAAAGATCAGCGAAGAGGTGAGGCTTTGGAAAGAACACACGAGGAAAATCCACCCTTCCTCCTCGATTGTTTAGACCAGCCTTGCAATTAAAGACTAAAAATATACCAGCTATAAATTGTTTGACCAACTCACCTGCTGCGGACTGAGTTGTGTCCCCTTCAAAGTCGTGTGCTGAAGCTGTCACCCTCCATGTGACTGTATCAGAAATGGGGACCTTAAGGAGGTGATTATGGTTAAATGGGGTTGTAGGAGTACAGCCCTGATCTGATGCTACTTGCTACTGGTACCACTGGGTAGAGGCCAGGCACAGTCCCCACAATGGAGGATTGTTTGCCCAGAAGGTCCATTGTGCCATGGCTGAGAAACCCTGCCCTGGAGCCTCTGTTGTGATGGTTACCCCCAGAGTGAAAAACAGGGTAGCAATATTTGCAGTGTGCTGTGAGGTCAGCAGGCTCTGCTATTTCAAAAAAATTAAAGCAAACAATTATATTTATGAGCTGCTTCCTCTTCACTGCTTTGGTCAGACAGCTAACAAACTGTATATATAACCTGCTAAATGAGTTACTTAGTTTCAGGACGGAAAAGCAAAGGCAATTTTTTGCAAAGTAACCAGCAGCAAGATTTCTGTCTAGAGATAAACAACCACTGCCCTCTGCTGGAGAATTTTATAACTGCTGCCAGAAAAGAAAGAATGGACGCAGGTCATTCTCATTTGACAGGTGTCTGGGGCCACTGACTTTCTCCTTTGGATATGTGATTGCCTACAAGGGCGGGGGGTATATTGGTTTATATGACCAATTTCTTTCTTATGTAGTACCCTAAAAGTTTACATATTATTTGACAATGATTAAATATTCCTGTTGCTTCTCTGTAAGCACAGAGTTATGAAACATGATCAGAGATTAATGCAAACAGCAGAAGCAGATTCTCCAAGGCTCCAGTTTGCAGATGGTCGATCATGGGACCGCATGCGGGCGGTTTTTGTAGTTGTTTTTTTTCCTGATCCCACCACCCCCTAACTCAAGCTTGAAGTTATCTTCTCTTTGCTTTGGTGTTCTGAAATTTCACAATGATGTGACTTTGCTGTTCATTTTTATCCATGGACCAGGGGCGGTGGCTCACGCCTGTAATCCCAGCACTCTGGGAGGCCAAGGCAGGAGGATCACTTGAGCTCAGGAGTTCAAGACCAGCCTGAGCAAGAGCAAGACCCCATCTTTATTCTATTTATTTAGAAAAAGTTAAGCATGGTGGTGCACACCTGTAGTCCCAGCTCCTCAGGAGGCTAAGGCAGGAGGATCACTTGAGCCCAGGAGTTTGAGGCTGTTGTGAGCTAGGCTGATGCCACAGCCCTCTAGCCCAGGCAACAGAGTGAGAGTCTGTCTCAAAAAAAAAAAAAAAATACTATCCTGTCATCGGTGTTTAAGTGGAGTTACTTTCTAGGCTTCTATGATTGCAAGCAGGTGTCACCCACCTGCATGTGCAGTCCTATGGAATGCGGGACACTTCTTCGGTTTACAGGACTGTTTCATGGTTTTTAAGACAGCTAATATTTCTGGCCCTTGACAGCTCAGTGCCTGTAATGTTTCCAATTGTTTTCAACCATAAAGATGCTGTCACAAAGTTCCAAAATTGCCCCCTAACATTGGGATTCCCCCAGGGAGAACTCTGGTTATCATATCTGGTAGATAATTAGGAAGCCTACCTACCTCTCTGCACTGGCTGGCAGAGTTCTGGTTGAATGTTACTGATGTGAATCTTCTTAGACGTAAAAGAGACAATGTCCCTCAAGGGACAGAAGCCAGAATTAGATTGGGCCCATGGGTAGATGTCACTACTGTAGGGCTCAGGTACCAGTGTGGATGATATTATGACAATGTTTCTTGAGTAGAAAATGAAGTGTCTTTGCTGAAAACTCTTTGACCTATATCTTAAGGGTCCTGAACCTTCCACTTGCTGATTTATAAAACAAAACTTATTGGGGTCCTTGGCGGAGGGAGTTCCCCAGCTTCTTGGCCAAAATTGCTCCTAAAAACAATGACATCATTTGACTGTTGAGACAGTCTAAACAGGCAGTCCCTCTGGAGACCTGTGTTCTGGGAGAAACTTATTGTTGAGCTGTACTTGAGGAGTGGTCACATGTTAGTACCCTACTTATAAAAATAAAATGTGATGTGGAATTCGCTTCCAAACAGTCCAGGGTGTGGGGAGGTGTGGGTGGGTGGGGTGGATGAAGTGAGATTGGCCATGAATTGATCATTGTTGAAGCTGGGTGGTGAGTTCGTGGTGGCTTGTCACACTTTCTCCTTGACTTTTGTTTAAAGTGGTTTAGATTAAAAACCATCTCTTAAAATGTGCGATTCTAGGTTAGATTCCTGTGTCTGCTGGTAGGCAAGGTGGGGGACAGCCTATTAAAGTTGATATTGATGCCAAAGAATGACAGAAACTTTAGGAATTGCCCCCATATACTTTCCTATACCCTGTTTTAAAGTGGTGCGTCTGACAGCTGAAATTAACAGCCCCTGAAGGAAACTGGACACCTTCTTCCAGCACCTGCTGGCTCCAGACCTTTCCAAGGCAGGCTTGTCATTGATCTTAAGAATCTGTCATCTCTAAAAAGTGAGTCCTAGTGATAGCTTCCCCCACAAGTTCCCCATGATTCATTTTAAAAAGAAACAGAATCAAACTTGAAATCGGTCTTTAAAGGACTGGAGGGACGTGATGCCAGAGGGCCGGCCGTTCATTAGAGCCTCGACTGTTTGGTCCTCGGTCCTGCCCCGGGGCGGCTGTCAGAGCGGGAGGGGGATTGAAGTGGGATCATCTGAGCCTTTGCTGCTGCAAAGACAGCTTCTAAGCGGAACCTCTTCTCCTCGAGGTGATCAGGCATGATATTGAGTAAAATAATGGTCAGAAAGAACATCGCCAGGCCCCTAATGAGAAGCTGTTGACAGAAAAATTGCTCGAACATTCATCAAAAAGCCAATAAATGCCAAGGAAGGGACTGGAGCTGCAGTAGCTCATAAATTCCTTCTCCGGGGGCCTCTGGAGGGGGATTTTGGGACAACACACCTGCTCTTCCTTCCCCCGAATGTTGCTAAATAAATTTCCAGAAAGCCTAGAACATTCATGGGGAGGTTTGCCCTGTTAGTTTGGGGGGATGTCAACAGGAAGGCCGCTCCGGCATTTGGTCAGAGGATCCTGTTTTGGGTCCCAGGACTGTCTGGGTCTATTATCTTTCTAGGCATTTTCACCTGTGCGATGTCCCAATTCCTAACTTAGAGCCGAGACCTCCTCCAGCTTGGGGAGCCGGAGCTTACAGGGATGGTGCCATTTGCTCACTAGTGAGTCCAGGTGGATTCTCCCTTGTGATTCCTGCAATGCTTATGGCCTCTGCAGTTCACGTAGCAACCAGTCCTGCTGCTTTGTTGCATCATGCCTCGAGTTGCCAAAGCATGTGCCTGGACATCTCTGTGCTGTGAAGGAACGGGGGGGTGCTTATTTATGAGTGCTCAGAATGAACCAGCTTCTCAACTCAGTTTGGGTCCCCCCAAAGGCAGACACTGAATCGAGGTCTTGGAGTTGTAGTCTCAGCTGCTAGGGAGGCTGAGGCGGGAGGATCACTTGAACACAGGAGTTTGAGGCTGCAGTGAGCTATCACCACGCTACTGCACTCCAGCCTGGGTGACAGAGCAAGACCTCGTCTCTAGGTTGCCAAGAAATAATCATCTTTAATCAAAAATGTTTTTAAAAACTTAAAAATTGAATTATTCAACTGTTTTCCCAAATACAAGAATTACATTTGGTCCGGATTCTTCACCGGAAGCTGAGCACAGTTTGGAAATGTGTCTGGAGGGGGTGATTCTTCACGGGTAGGATGTGTGTCCTCCATCCCTCCCACCTCTCCCCAGTGCTTTTATCCTCATGTTCGGCCTGGAGTTCCGGATTTCACAGATGCTTGGATGGCAAGGAAACTCTCGACAGAAGTGCCAGGCGCCCACTCCGTGGCCACCAGTGTGGGCAAACAAAGATGGAGCTAATTGATTTTTTTTTCTTAGCTTACAGTGTGGTTGGGAGGAAAAAATTACCAGCCTCTATAAATATTTAATCTATTTAAATCACATAAGATCATTCCAAAGCCATAGGCGTGATATTTTTCTCTTTAGAATCGAGATTTTCAGCGTGGGAGAGTATGGTGGAGATGTGAAATGTTTCCAGAATTAACTGCTCCTTAGAGGACATTTCTGAATAGGGTCAGGTGGCCACCCTCCTTTCTTGCCTTGATTGGGCAGTGGGACCTCCTGCTACGTGAGGGTGGTCCCTCACCTAAGGCGCTGGGAAGGAGTGTCCCTCGTGCGGGGCCTTCTGCCATGGTGGCCCACCACAGGGGACTCACCAGCCTGCCACTGAGTTAGCACCGTAGTTTTTCTCCACTCAGCCTCTCCCCATGAATTCATGGCTTTTAATATTGTCATAAATATGACAATATTAATGCAAAACCAACATTAATAAGAGCAGCCTGTCACTTCTGTTGAGAGGCAGCGGCAGTGGCTGGGATTCGGGAGGTGGGCGGTGGGCTCGCCCCGCCTGGGCTCAGTGTGACCAGACGGGCGGCCTCTTCTGCAGGAAGGCCGTGATCCCCTCCTGCCCGTCCCGCAGGGCCAGGTTGTCCACCATGGCCTGGGAGCTGAGGCAGTAGGCGGTCTTCAGGTCCTGGGCCAGCTGCTTGTAGAAGGTGGCCTTGCCCAGGGACACCACGGGGCGGCTCAGCGAGGCGATCTTCGTCGCGATCCTCATGGTCTCTCCCTGCAGCTGCGGCTCCGGGACCACCTTGCTGAGCAGCCCGTGCAGCAGCGCGTCCTGCGCCGAGATGGGCTCCCCAGTGAAGAGCATCTCCAAGGCCACCTGGGACGAAGGGGGGACACAGGTCATTAAGACGCTCCCCTGTGACCCGCCCTCTCCACTTCACTCTGACCGCCCTGTTAAAACTGTGAAACAAACCCCAACACTGTGTCCCTTTCTGGCTAAAATTTGTAACCTTGGCACCTTTCCCCGTTTAACATACTATATATTTCACGTGTTTACTGCGTATCTCCTTTGCTTGCATGTAAACCCCAATGGGGCAGGATTTTTTATTTTTTAAAGTCTTGTTCATTTTTGCACCTCCAGCGCTAGAACTCTGTGTTGCACGCAGTAAGCAACCTACTAAATATTTAGGAATGAGGGCGAACAGCGCTGCACAGGTGACGCTTGGCTCCTTCGAGGCTAGGTCAAAAAGGTGGCGCAGCTTCCGCCGGGCTCCGTGCTGTGGGAATCGGGGTGTTGGACCGTGTGCTCTCCGAGCTGCACTTCTCAAACTCTGGCCACGCAAATCACTGCTAAAATGCGGGCTGGGGCAGGCCTGAGACTCAGCATGTCCCCCAGGAGCCCTGGGGTCTGCGCAGCGAGGCTTTGGCCCTTTCCGGCTTGGAAATCCTGCTCTGTTCTCTTGAGACTCTTAGGCAGTGAGATTGTACAGACACACAAAGCTGCGATGGGTAAACGGGGAAGCGAGGCTTCCTGCCTCGGAAAACGACTGGGGTGGGACGTAGGGGGTTCTGATTTGTCACGTGCTGTCTGGTGGGGCCAAGTGCCCGGGGCCTGGCTGTGCCCGGGGAGGGGAGCAGCTGCACCTGGCAGCGTGCTCACGTGGCGCAAAGAAGATGCATCAGTCAACGCGCCGGCGGAGAGGAGCGCTTTACAGACGGGGAGAATGATTCCCGCCCGGGCTGAGCGTGGCTGCAGAGCGCAGCCCTGCTGCTCGGTGTCTGCACCCGGGGACAGATCGCAGCCCTGGGTCTCCGGCGCGGCCGAGCAGGCAGGTCCCCGGGGCGACCAGCAGAGGGCGCCAGAGCCCCACGCATGTCGGCTCAGCGGGTGCGACAAGGGCGGCAGTTTCCGGTCCCGGCCAGTTTGCAGAAGCACCTGCCTCGGGCGCCCCGTGGCTGCACGTGGGACGCGCGCCCCTCGCCCACGCGTGCCCCGTGTGCCCGAGCGTGGATGCGCTCCTACGCGTGCGGTGAGGCACAGACGACAGGCAGGCGTTTTTGGTCTGGTTTAGATTTTTATGAATCCCGATTTTTCCTCCCCAAACAAGCCACACAGGTCAGATCTGCAAATGCAGAAACCCGGGAAAGGCCTTGAGTTCCGCAGACTTTTCCTCCTGCAGGTTTCCCTTTACCAGTAACTGCGGTTTCTGCGCATTCGTGTGGACCCCAAACCACATCCCTGGTTCATGTCCCCAGGAGCCCAGCGTTAACGAGCCTGAGGTGCAAAGCCGTGTATTGACACGACTCTGAACCCCTGTCCGAAGTCTCAAGAGTGATTCAGGGGCCTTCTGGGGTCAGAACACGAGGAGCAGAGAGTAAAATAATCCAGGACATTCTTTGTCCCATGTGCTGAGAAGGCCTGGCTCTTGCCAACCCTGTCCCTGGGAAGTAGAAGCTACCTTGTGTCTTACAACATCCTGCCCTGTAATCTGTGTCACTGGACAATTTTGCAATGTGGTTCTCAGGACCGGGCGTCCTTGGAACCTCAGGCCTGTTTTTGTCCCATTTCCCCTTCTTTCTTCTCAAAAACTAACTTAAAATTTGATAAATATGGTGTTAAGTTTCTAGGAATCAATTCCAATCAGCCTTGATTTCAAAAGTTTGTTTTGAGAAAGAATGGATTCTTCTGACAGCCGGGCTGATTTAAAGGTTTCACACGCCAGACTGTGGAACCTTCCAGCATGTCAGGTGTTCCAGAGGACAAACAGCTCCCGGCAGACTGACCAAACCGGTACAGCCACCTTTCACTACACAAAGGCCTCATGATTTGATTTGCACAGTTATAAGATAGTTTATGAATAAGCCCTGACCATAGATTTGTATTATAACATTTTCATTTAATGTGCTGGCACAAAGTAGGGACTTAAGAAATATTTACTGAGTGAATACCTGTACTTTTTATATATTTATTTATTTTTAGAGTCAGGGTCGCACTCTGTTGGCCAGGCTGGAGTGCAGTGGCACATTCGTAGCTCACCATAACTTTGAACTCGTGGGCTCGAGTGATCTTCCCGTCTCTGCCCCCACAAAGTGCTGGGGTTGCGTGTGCGTTTAAGGTAAATGCCTACCTTCACAGAATCAACACCCCCCCCCCAGTCTGGGACATTTTAGCAAGCTGTCACCTGTTGACATGCGCAGCCCACTCCAGCCGGTTTTCCCAAGCATGAGAGCTTGCAGGTGTCCTGCCCTGAACCTCCCGCTCCTACTGCTGAAGTCCCCTTGGGTCTCATTTCTTTTGTGCCTTGGGCTTGTGAGCAACTGCCAGTTTTCACAGTTGATGCCAAAATAGACAATACATCCTAGAAAGCAATTTAGACGTCCTGCTTGGTGTGGAACATGACTCTGCCCTCCTTTTTAAGGATTTCCAACTGAGAACGAGAATGCACTTTTTCTAGAACAAGGGCACTGTTGGTTTATACTTAAGGGATGTTCCATAAACATTATGATGTTATAGAAGAAAGGAAGCTCGTGATGAAAGTGGACGTCACCATAGTTAGCAGGGACAAAGCCACTTTGTCAACATGGCTCCTCCTTGGGCAGATGCCACATACCGTTCAGAGGATATTCGTGTTCCTGAAACACAACTCTGTGTAAACCCAACACACTCAGGAAATCAGCTACTTTAAGTCCTTTCTGGAATAAGACAGACGGTTGACGAACAGCAAGCCGGTGACACTACTGTCCCAGCCCCTTGATGCTGGCATTATGTCAACACGCTGTTATATCTCACGGGCAACCGTTCAGTGCAATAAAACTGATTCTCAACTGCATTTCATATAAGACTTTTTTTTTTTCTTTTGGAGACAGAGTCTCACTCTGTCACCCGGGCTAGAGTGCTGTGGTGTTAGCCTGGCTCACAGCAACCTCAAACTCCTGGGTTCAAGCAATCCTCCTGCCTCAGCCTCCTGAGTAGCTGGTACTACAGGGATGTGCCACCATGCCCGGTTAATTTTTTCTACATATTTTTAGTTGGACAATTAATTTCTTTCTATTTTTGGTACAGACGGGGTCTCGCTCTTGCTCAGGCTGGTTTCAAACTCCTGACCTTGAGCGATCCTCCCGCCTCGGCCTCCCAGAGTGCTAGGATTACAGGCGTGAGCCACCGTGCCCGGCCATTTCATGTAAGATTGCAAAACTATGTGCCTTTATGAAAACAAAACAATTTTAGCAACCTAAGTGGCTGTACCAAGGAGCATGCAGGATGGAAATGCAGTGACTTTACAAATTAGTGTAAGAAGCTACAGAGGCAGGTAGCCCTGCCTTCCCTGACAGTAGGACTGTGCTGGCACGTCCAACCAGACATGCCTTGGGCGGCGTACCTTGGTGTGAATGGTGTTGGAGACAAGCTGATTCTGAAAAGCTACACAAACTGGAAGACCGACTCCGGAGAAGGATCCGGGGAGATTAAATTACCTTTCTAGGCACTGCTCTCCCCAGGGCAACCGCAGGGGTGGAACAGAAGAGCCCGACGTTCACCCCAGGAGTGGCAAAAGAGGCCTTGTCGCTGCCCACGGCAATGTCACAGCTGGCCACCAGCTGACAGCCGGCAGCTGTGGCCAGGCCATTGACCATGGCAATGACGGGGACGGGGTGGTTCCGGATCAGCATCATGACCTGTGGGAGCAAACACACCCGTTCACTTCTACGCAGAGTGAGGCGTGACGTTAGCACCCGTCATTTCATACGGGACCTCACCGTTTCCGGAGCACCTTTCGGATGTATCAGTCCATCAGATTCTATGGAAAAAGGCACAAAAAGCACTAACTTGTTTGAAATATCTGCTCTGAACCAGACTGGTGTAATCTGTTCTACCTGAGAACCCCACGAAGGAGAAACCCTGTTTTGCAAAAGAGTCACTGAGCTCTGAGGGGGACGTCACCTGCCTGGGGCCACCTGGCGGGAAACGGGAAACTGGGGGACGCAGGGTCGGTGGCCCCAAGACTAGCGCTGCGAGGTGGCCACCCATCCCCAACCCCGCACCCCGGCCGCCTCCCCACCGCAGAGCAGTGTGGATTTTTATCTCGGGGGAACAAACAAAGCCCTTCACGCCCAGCTCAGCTCTCACCCTGCCTGTGTGTGGCTCTTGTGTTAAAAAGTCTGAAACTGGGATTTGGTGCTTCCTTGAAAAATGACGGTGGAAAAGGGACCTGAAGGGGATTTCCTTAGTGATTACTTTTCAAATTAGCACCAAGAATACTCTCTTAGTTCTATTAAAATGGGGGTACGGGGCAGGCCCTGCGGTCATCGAAACAAACAAAATGCCTAAAACAGAGCCGCTGGCACAGGGAGGGGTGACCCAGCCCCTGCCACAAATCCCCAGGACTTTAACTTAGGTTTGCGGCTTATTTTTTCATGACACTCTAAACAGGTTGTGTTGCCGTGGTAACTTCAAGTTCTAAATTGGTGCTCTTTGAACCTTTGCAGGGAGGGAGGGAGGGAGGATAGGAACTAAATCTGGGTTTCTTTCCCCAAGGCAGCAATTCAAAGAAAAATGACCTTGGTTGATTTGAAGGGTTTGTCTGCCAAACGTATCTTTTATATGCGTAAACATTTGATATGTGTTAGCTTTAGTCTAAAATAACCAGTTCTATATTGAAGGCTGTGGTGTCTTATTCTGGAGTGGTGGTTTTTGACTTTTCACAGGGAGGGGTCACCTTCTGAGAATCTGATAAATGCTAATGACCCTCTCCCCTGTACATACCTGTACACAAAACTGTGCATGGATTTAGGGGGTCCGTGCTTTCCACGGTGAGGTTGGGGACAGGTTGGTGACTGAGCTCGTTCCCAGTGAAATGGAACAACGAGGGGAGGGACTCACAAGAATTTCTAGTCTTGCTACACAGAAAGATTTTTAGTTCTGAGTGTTGTCCATCCCTCAGTGACTGAGGAAAAGCCAACTGATTGGGATTAGAGTTGAACAGTCTCCGTGTCCTGCCTGCCATCTCTGGACAGCTAGGATTTCACAAAGCCCCGTAGAAAAATACTTAGGTAATGCAGTATATATGCGACAACATTAAAAATGCTTACGCCTTTGATCTAGGAATTCTACTTCTAAGAAATAATCTGAAATAGGTAAGAAGCTCCGTGGTCAAAGATGCTTAGCAAATCATTGTTTCATAATAGTGAAAAACTATAAATCATAAATATACAAAAATAAGTAAATGGCCGTGTAAACTAAACTATATCCATTGAAGAGCATGCTGTATTCTCATTAAAATGAAATTTTCCAAAGGAAAAACCAGCATGGCAGTCTGGAGCTTGTTACCTAACCCTGGATGAGTCACTTAGTCCGTCAGTTTTCACATCTGTAAAATGGGTATAATAATAGTACCCACCTTACAGAATATGATAATCATGCACATTAATGTGCCTAAAGTACTTAAAATATCTGGCATATAATCATTCAGTACTATAACCATATACAATTGCAAACTATAATCATGCCTATATATGACTATTCAGACAAATACCCAGGAAAAAATGATTTAAAAGAAATGTATGGACTCAGATCTAGGCTTTCTAGAAAAAATATAATAAAATATAGTTCTCTGTAGGTAGTATGATTATGGTATGACATCAGTAATTTATTTCTGTTTTTTCTAGGTTTTCAAAAATTTTTTACAATTAGTACTTATTGCTTTCATAATTGGAAAATTTTAAATAAAGTTAGAGAGTGGTTCAGAAAAGACAAAGTATAATAAACATGTATTTATAATAAATATAATCTAGGATAGTCAAAAATTGGTGATATTTCCTATGTGCCCTTCCTGAATTAAGTGCCATTTTTGGTCCTGCCTACTCCGAAACATGACACAAGCTGAACCCTGCCCTCGCTGCCTCCTTTAACGGCGTCACCAAGGATTCCAAAAGTAAGAGACCTTGTCCGATTGTCGTTTTGTTTGTGGGGTGTAAGAAGTAAGAGAATGATCCCTGCTGGACTTGAGTTTCCATCTCCAAACTTCAACAGGATATTAGGACAGAGACAAGGGACAAGTCTCCAGCAGAAGCCACCAAATCAGCCCCGCAGAAGGTCACGGTCACTCTTCCGTAACCAAGTTCTTCTCGTTTTCATTCTCGTTCTTAATGTGCCCTGCTCCTGTTCTGTAAATAATTAACTATCATGCAGTCCTTGTGGCCTTTAACAAATTTGCTGTAGTTTTCAGATGCTGAGCTAATTCAGATACCTCTATCTGCCTTTCTAAAAATCAAATTTTCTCATGCAGGAACGGGGCACTGAAGTATCTAGCTCACTCTCTTCCAATCTGCGTGTTGATTACGCTTGGAAATTGAAATCTTACACAAGTTCATGTTGCTCGTATTTATCCAAGACAATTTGATTTTCTTAGAAACAGTATTAAAGGAATCAGTACACTTTCACTCCTGTCTTACCACTTTAGGGCCAGGGCCTGTTTATGCACTGAGTGTTCTTCTGGGAGCTTCCAAGGAATCCGGCCTTTATCCTCCGAAGCAGCCCTGGTTCCCCCGTGGCCCTCCGCTAACCCGTTTAGATCCCAGGTCATGACGTTACCGCGGCAGAGTGATAAAAGCAGGCCCTTGAGGGAGGATAGAAGAGCTCTGCCGGTTTTCTTTGATGCATACCGCATATCAGAAAAAAATAACTTTTAAAGCACCAAACCTTGGCAAACCCAAGAGCAGAATGTCACATAAACATCATTAGCATAGGAAACAGGACTCCTAAGTCTTAGTTCTAGCTTGCTTCCACCTCCATGGAGCTTCAAGTAAGTCACTTTCCTGCTTGTCTTTCTATGAAATGAGAAAACTATAACCCGATCTCTCTGTGAGTTTCTGGAAGGGCAAAGAAAACAAGTGGCGGTCAAGCACGTATCTCAGTCACCTTTCTTTTCATCTCCCTCTTGCACGCCTGTGTTGGTGGCATAGCAGGGATCATTAATGACCACATGAATAAGTCAATGAATGAATGAAAAATTAGTTTAGGGTCAGGTTGCAAAACTGCTTTATATACAAAACTCCTTTCCCTACTGGATTTCCAGTTTGAGTTTGGCAGCAAACTTTTTTTTTCCTCTTATATTTTCCTGAATACCTTGCAGGCACCTGCATGATGCATCTCGTAGGTGCTCAATGCTCATTAAGTGAACAGTGTGTTACTATCACGCAGCGTTGATCTGATGCGTTTATAAACCGACCAAAACTTTTTGTACCTCTTTTTCCTCTGTGGCTGTTGGCAATTTTCCTCCTTAATATGGCGAAAGAGGCAGAAAAGCAGTAAAAACGAAGAGGTTAATTTTCCTACTTGGAGGTGGTGGTTATAAAGGTTGGTTGAAAGAAAGATTTGAAAACAGTTTTCAAAATCACTGTTGTTGTCCCATGTGTGAATGCTTTCTTTCCCATTTAACACAGTCGTTTCAGTTTAACAATTTTTAAAATGATCACGATTGTAGGTTCTTCCTCTCTAAAGATACAGGTTTGCACCTTTTACCTCTTACTTAAAACTTGTGTACCAATACACACCCCCGCAGTGCTGAAGATAGCAACTGTATCAGAGTATATTCTATTTTCTTTAGCACTAAACAAAATCAATAGCAAATTACGGCCACTTCTTAAAAGTCTCAACCAAACAATTGCTCGGATGAAGGATTCGAGGACCACAGCGTTTTCAGCTGCTCTTTGGTGTTAGGGCTCACAGATAAAATCTTACCCGTAAACCAGATGCTAACTCGACATTAATATAATGATCACCTTCAGGTTTGCAAAATGGGCTGCCACCCCGGCTTACCTCGGAACAGGTCTGGAACACTTCAGCATGGTAATCTCGGCCTTGCTCACTGGTCAGTTCCTTCAAATCATGCCCGGAAGAAAAAACAGGCCCCTCGGCTGCGCATGTTTCCAATCGAGAAAAGAAAAGGAAAAGATGTCACCGGCCAGACGTGGGCAGTTCACTCACCGGTCCGCCGATAACTGCAGCCGACTTTCACAGAGAGAACGTTAATGGCTCCATTCTGATAAGACTGATTCCGGTGCACTTGAGAAGTCACAGCCAGAATTTTGTGATGGAAGATGCAAGGTGAGGCATTTGTATCCTAAAAGTCCAGGATGGAGACTGATTTTAAAAAATACGCAATTGCACAAGAAGAAGGCTCAGGAACCAAGGCGAAGGTATTTTTAACAGAGCTCTTGTGACTTGGTCTGGCCTGAGTGTATCGGCTCATGTGGGCCCATCAAAAGCCCCCATGCCACAGGCAGTGCTCCTGTCATTTATCCCTGTGGTCTCCTGGGCCGTGGACCGGTACTGGTCCAAGGCCTGTTAGGAGTAGGGCCACACAGAGGCGAGTGGTGGGTGAGATGGCAAAGCTTCATCTGTATCTGCAGCCGCTCCCCATCACTCCCATCACCGCCTGAGCTCCACCTCCTGTCAGACCGGCAGCATTAGGTTTTCATAGGAGCTCGAACCCCACTGTAAACTGCACATGCGAGGGACCTAGGTTGCACACTCCTTATGAGAATCTAATGCCTGATGATCTGAGGTGGAGCTGAGGAGGAGACGCTAGCCCTGGGGAGCGGCTGCAAACACAGATTATCATTCGCAGAGAGGTCTGACTGCTCAGAGACCAT
>CAUYRT010105284.1:0-18310 GCA_963574885.1 Lepilemur ruficaudatus | reverse complement strand
TGAGACCCCGTCTCTACTAAATATAGAAAGAAATTAATTGGACAACTAAAAATATATAGAAAAAATTTGCCGGGCATGGTGGCACAAGCCTGTAGTCCCAGCTACTTGGGAGGCTGAGGCAGAAGGATTGCTTGAGCCCAGTAGTTTGAGGTTGCTGTGAGCTAGGCTGACACCACGGCACTCATTCCAGCCCAGGCAAGAGAGTGAGACTGTTTCAAAAAAAAAAAAAGAAAATGTCTAATAAGCACTGGTCTGAAGAATTCTCTTCAAAACTTCAACAAAAATGAATTTAAGTCTGTGATATTAAAAGATTTAACTCTGGATATTTCCTTTAGCTGTCATATCCCAGTTTGCTCATGCAATTATTCTATCACTTAACATTTACTAATCACTGTATGTTACATAATGGAACTAAGATGAACAAGACACAATCCTAGCCTGAAGGGAATTTAGTTTTTAAGGGGCAAAAGGCAGTTTAATTACCATGCAGAATAATAAATGCTATAGAAGTATGATAATAGTAGCAGAAAGGGATCACCCAACTGGGGTACATGTGTATAGGGGCAGGGATGGGGAATTTCAAGAAGATGTAACACTAAGAGTCTTGAGGATGACAGTGAGGTAGGTAGATATGGATGGGGCTCGGGAGGGGAGGATAGGGGTGTACATAGGTGTGCTCACATGCCCACAAAAAAAAAAAAAAGTCACATCAAAGACATAGCAAAAAACTGAAGCACAGTGGGATAGAAAATGAGGATAAAGAAAGCAGAAAGGAAACAAATCATGAAGCACTCACTTTGTCACTGTGTAGTTTGATCTTTATGGTGACAAAATTTTAAGGCCTTTAGAAAGTTAGTGACATAATTCGAGTATTTTGTTTAGGAAGGTGCCCTTTGTAAAACTCTGGAAGATAGAGTTAAGAGGAATTAGCTGAGAGACAAGGAGACCACTTGTATACTGACCTGATTGTGAGGTAGGGTGGAGGAGTAAACAAAAATATAGACGCCAGAATGACACCTAAGCTTTTAGCTCCAGCAATAAGAATAAAAATGCTTTGGAAATATTTTGAAGAAGCAATTAGCATTCATCTGTTGCATTTATCTTCTAATAGTAATAACTGAATACCTAATTTTTTAAAAATAAAATTCTTATTACTTCATGAAATAATATTTATAAAAGAGATTAGTTTTAAAGAGGTTTTGACAATGTGAAACATCTTACTATAAAGGACTACATTCTAACAATACATTTAGAGTTTGTAAATAAAGTAATATAAGCAGTTGTGTTTTCAATTATCTATTTGCCCTATGTATCTTTTATATACATATTTTTTCTTCCGGAGCTATTAAGGTGGGTACCATCTGCAATCGAGAGGGGTAGCATAGATGACTTCTAAGGGTTTAAGATTCTAAAAATGAGTTGCTAAGTTTACTGACCTCCTTCCCGCCCGGCCCTAAAGGGTTCTAAATTGTCGCAACTTCCATAAACCAGCAGAGGGCTGCAACAGCTCAGAAAAAATGGTTAGGCAGCTTTACTTGGCATCTTTGGCACCGGCAGCAGAAAAAATTACCAATGCTGAAAGTAAAAATCTAATAGCCAATATATTCATTTCATTGTTCAACAGTGGAAAAAGCTTACAGATTCTAAAAGGTGTCAGGAATAATCCCCCAAATCTTGAAAACTAGAAATACCCATAATTAAGAATTCTGCCATTACCTCTTTCTTTTCTTGGAAAATGGTAAACCGAAGGCCAACTAAAAATCTAACAGAGTAGTAATTAGCAGGGGGAAAACAAAAAAAATCAATCACAATGAGTTAGAATTCACCACTTCCTTTCAGACCCACTACTCCACACAGCTGCTACCACACTAATCTTCCTAAAATGATTAGTTAGGTTACTCTCACATCTACTCATCAGTACTGGTCTGCATATAGTGTAGTGCTGAAGTCTAACTTTTCCTTCACTATATTTCAAGGTAGATTTCTACCTCATATATTCACTCTTAGTTTTGGCTCCCCTAGTCACACTGCTCTTACTGCTATACAATGTGCAACATAGTTTCGATGGAAAAAGTCAGGCTTCATTGAATAGGTCACACTGGAGATGAACTTTGAAGAAAAAGATTTAAATAGGTCCAGAGAAGAAGAAAAGCTCGTTATGCTATTTTCTATACCTTAATTATCCAAAATATTTGAAAATAAAAAATTTTGGTATTTAAGTTTGCCCCCCTGCTCCCCCTCCAAAAGATAGTGCAGCCAATTTTTGCAAGATACCATAACAATTGTAAATAAGCTTGGTGTCACAGTAAGCACTACTCACAGCCAAAATAGGGCTCTATTTACTGCTTTCTTTAACAATGACAGGCACATATTTTAGCCTTAAATGAAAGGACATTTAATAGATAATGGGTGTTTTGACAGTGATACATAAAATAAATGATATTGGGATAGGTCATTAAAAAACCAGAAAAGCTTACGATAATCACTGCTCCCACAATATAAGCCTGGAAGCCTAAAAATTCTATCCCAACTCTTCATGCATTTATGGGGAACTGAAATCAATACCCTACAAGAGAGCAATGCTAAGGGAAGTAATGTTATTTTTAACTTGCATACCACACCATTCCTACCCTGACCCAACAATATTGTGGTATAAGTTATAACACTGTCTCAATTATGGCCTACAATTAGAGTCACTTCCATGACTTCACACCAGGGCTGAACTGTTTGGGCCTAGTCTTGATCTGCTACCTCACCTTTTCTGTCTCCAGCTCTCTCTCCAATGTCAATCTACCTCCTATTACACACACAAGATTTCAGGACAACTGTATATTCTGAAGCATTCAAAGGATAACATATTCTAAACTGGTTTTAGTAGTATGTGTCATTGGTAGCTCTTCTGGCCAGAGCAATTTAGAATTATAGACTGTTTCTCTGCCAAAGCAAACTGGTAAGAATAAGGAGAAACATGGTAATGAGGGACCAGAACAGAGTAAATCCACCATATTCTAATAGCTATGAAAAAGTAACATGAAAAGGTTGATACTTTGAAAACCCCAACGCTAATTTAAAAAAGTGCATATTTGGTTTTATTTTTAAAATAAAACATTTCCTAGTTTATAACCACAGAAATGTTTTTGAATTGGGGAAAAAAACCCCAAATCTCACTGATGGTACAGATGTTGAACAGCTTGATCTACCTATACGTTTCCTTTATATAAATAAAGGAAAATATTAATAACTTTTTCTGCTATAAAATAACACCTAAAAAAGAAATTTAGGACTATTTTAAGAATGTAAGAGTTCTACATCAAATACTGAACTTAAATTTCCAAGTCAGTGATTCTTAGCCTTGCTTTGGAGAGACCTATTTTCAGAGCCCAAAACCTGCAGGTCCTTTACCCTGAACATATATTCACCAAAAAAATCTGCGGTACAAATTCAAAATATTCACAAAATTTCTTCCTAATTATGATTCTTGTTTTAAGTTAATTCTCTCTTCCTGACAGATTTTAAGCTGCACACAAGTTGAGAAAGTTGGCCAGGAGCGGTGGCTCACGCCTATAATCCTAGCACTCCGGATCGCTCGAGGTCAGGAGTTCAAAACCAGCCTGAGCAAGAGCGAGACCTCGTCTTTACTATAAATAGAAAGAAATTAATTGGCCAACCAAAATATATAGAAAAAAAATTAGCCGGGCATGGTAGCGCATGCCTGTAGTCCCAGCTACTTGGGAGGCTGAGGCAGGAGGACTGCTTGAGCCCAGGAGTTTGAGGTTGCTGTGAGCTAGGCTGATGCCACGGCACTCACTCTAGCCCGGGCAGCAGAGTGAGACTTTTTTTTTTTGTTTGTTTGAGACAAAGTTTTCCTCAGTGATGTGCTTAGAATTGGGAACTAAAACCTTAAAACCTAGGAACCTTTCCAGCGATTTCACAGAAAATTTAAATTCCATGCGACTTCTAGAATTATTTTCTAAGAAAATTTGTAATACATCAGTTCCCACCTTGAAAATTCATTTATATTAATTAAACCCCTCATGCTAGCAATTGTGGCCCTTCTCAACTGCTACCCACCTCTGCTCTTTTAGGCCCAGTTCATCCTCTGGGACAGACCATTCTCCTGTCATTGGCACTGAGGTTTATTCCCATTTAACACATGTTGACCATTTACAATGTGATGGAATAGAGAACAAGACAGACATGACCCATGTATTCACAGGCCTTACCATGTTCTTTTCTATATCAACCAGAAAGCAATCCTATTTCATATGTCTATATTTTGTATCCTGAGTGTGAAACCTTAAAAAGACACAGACTATAATATTGCCTTCACTTATATCTTCCCAAACACCTGCTTCAACAATGCTAAATGTTGTGCTGTGTATAGAAACATTCCTTTAAAAATTGTTAATTATGTAGTGTTTAAAACTTTATTATATCCATACTTGGTTCATTGTGGTAAATCTCAAAAATGCAGAAATTAAAAGATAAAAAATTCCTATTACTTTCAAATTCAATAACCTATCACATTTTCAGACTGGATAATTCAAGATTCACTCCTTGTAAAAATCCCTAACCATTATACAATTTACATATTTTTCCCCTAAAAGTTTTAAATTTATTTATGATTTTATTCTTTTTCTCTTAATATCATCCGCTTTTTGAAGGTAGTTTTGAAAGGATGCAATACAGTAAACCTCACTCACTAGTAACTTTAAATGATTTAGGTCATTAAGTATGAAATGTCTGATTCCCTTAAATACTAAGTTTGACAGTTATTACCTCTGACATTTCCCTTTGACACTTCTAGTTTTATTGTGAAGGTACACCCTCAGTCTTTCAAATGCATGGTTTGGCTTGTTATTATCTTTCAAATTTTTTTGAAGCAATTTTTGTGAAACCATGGATAAGTCAAAACTTCATTTCATTTTCAAATGTACGCTCCATCATGGAACCAATGCAGTGCAGACAGCGTGAAATATCAACAAAATGTTTGGGAAGGATGTGGCTAATGAATGCACAGTACATCAACGGTTTGATAAGTTCTGTTCTGGTGATTTTAATCTTGAAAATGAGCCATCTGGGCGACCTGAGACCAAGGGGAATAATGATGAGCTGAAAGCGGCAGTGGAAGCAAATCCATCTGAACCTATGCATGAATTAGCAGCAAGGTTTGATGTTACTATTCCAACAATATTGGACCATTTGAAACAAATCGGCAAGGTAAAGAAGCTGGATAGATGGATTCTGCATGAATTAAACAAGCAACAGAAGAGAAATCATCTGGAAGCTTGCCTGTCTTTGCTGTCATGACATAAAGGCAAATCATTTCTGCACCATACTGTTGCATATGATGAAAAATGGATTCTTTTTGACAATTGCAAGCATTCAGCACAATGGTTAGATAAAGACAAAGTGCTGACACATAATCCAAGACTGAATGCTCATCAAAAAAAAGCTGCTGGTTTCTGTTTGGTGGTCTGTAGTGGATATTATCTGCTACAATTTCATGAAACCTGGTAAGCTGATTACAGGACATGTCTACTTCAACCAATTGGATAAAATGATGACGATGCTTGGGATTAATCAGCCAAGATTGGTCAATAGAGACAGGCCAATCCTCCTGCAAGACAACACTGGACCACATGTCGCACAAACAACGCTGCTCTAACTACAGAGGCTGGACTTGGAAACTCTGTTGTCCACCGTATTCACCAGACCTTGCACCAACTGACCACCACTTCTTCCAGACCTTGGACCACTTCTTGGAAGAAAAAATATTCAATTCTCAACAAGCTGTGGTAAACGGCTTCTGTGATTTCATTGCCACTCGTTTTCCAGGCTTCTTTGCTGCTGGCATAAACAGAGCTTTGTCAATAGTTTAGGCACACACTTTGATTAACTGTACCGTTTCTTGTTAGAGATATAATAAATTACAATTTTGATTCTAAATCACACATTTCATATTTAATAACGTGAACCTCATCTGTAAAATGGGAATAAGATAAACTTCACAAGGTCATTGCAAGGAGTCAATGAAAATTTATGTGGAGAATCTATTATCCACTATAGAGTATTTGTAATTATTCCTCTACCAGTCTATTAGCACTTCACAATGAATATGACTCAAGCATGAGACTACATGTTTCCCCCTATGCTCAAAGGAGTTTCACTATTTTCTGCTACCTACTCCCAAACATCTTAATTATACAAAAGCTACAGGCAGGGGAAATTCTTGGACTACGGGTGTGAACAGAATAATAAAAGAACTTAAAGAGTAATAATCACCCCAATAAGGTAGTAAGTACTCTGGAAAAAGTCAGGTTCTTCTGGGGTCTGTGAAGGGGCAATGGTGCTGTAAAAGTTATGATTCAAAAGATAAAAGATTAGAAAAAATGTTTGCAACATACAACACACAGCAGATTAATAATCTCTAATCTATAGAGATTATGCAAAAAGTTGAACTGTTAAACTCATACAGTTTTTGTAATAGCATATATTAATTTTATAATGTAAAAACCATAATAAAAATATTAAAATATTATTTGTTCACATTTTCGATTGCTACTGGTAGAAGTTGTAAGAACAAAGACAAAGAAATGGCCAAAGGATATGAACTGTCAATTCACAGAAGAAAAACTGCAAATGATTATCTCCCCATGTATTAGCTAATGATTCAAATTCCTATAGCTAGAGTCAAATAACCTACATACAACAACAATTAAAGGCCTGAAGATGTAAAATAAAAATGGTGATATATATTTTAAATTTAATTAACACAAATATAAGTGTATGTATGTAAGTTATCTAGATAAATATAAATAGAGATTTATTTTGATTGGGGGGTTTGCAAAGCAAGAGAACACTTAAGACCTGACGGAGGAGGAAGAGCCACAAAGAGGAAAAAGTGGACAAAGGAAAGGAAGAATGAGTAAGACAATTTGCTGTCAATAATTACTGTTTACTTTCAGTAACATGAAGACAAATAGAAACATGGTAAAGAGGTATTTTTTTTTGTCAACTGCAGCTTGAAGAATACTCTTCTTCATTCTTGAGATGTTTTTACAAATCCTGGAAGACAAGGATAATTTCTGAAGGCTGAATAACAACCACTATTGGGTTGATCTTAATCAAGAAAAAAATTTCTCAACATAATAGACTTACATTTATATAACACATAAATTTCAAGTTAGTTCTTAAATAATCAGATCTACAGTTGGAGATAATTCTAGTGACAATTTTTTAAGTGTTTCCTCCTTAACTAAATATGTAAGATGCTTATTCTCATTATATATTAAAATAACATAAGAAAGTATCTAACAGTACCTAGTGTGCAGAAGCTCAACAAAAGTTCCTTTCCTTGATCACCAAGTCACTTCCAAAGTGATGAGAATTAAATTCTGGTAGAAAGGATTTATTCTAAATCAGAGGTTGCAAGACTTTAGTATAGAACACTGGAATGCAAGCTTGGCTCTGTTACAATATTCTTGCACAAATTATAATAGAAAATATTCTGTGAAATTTTAATTTTCTTATGTAATTGTCTTTAACATCATTAACCATTACCATTAATATTAATAAAGTTGTATGAAGAATATTTTTAATGTTTACTTCTACCCTACTTTGTTTTAGAAGAGGTAAATAGAAATACAGTTGTGTACAATATGGATTTGGTGAAAGAGAAAATAAAAAGTACGTGTCTGTCTTTCTTCTTCCTTTAGGTTTGCCAATGCTTCTCTTTCATGAGTGAATTTCAAAGGAATCTAGCATTACTCCAGATAATTTTAACCTGGATGCAATCCATGGCTCAATACCATCAGATTAGCTGACAATCCTTGTTTTGCCTCATAGTTGTGAAATTCAAGAGAATCGGATGTAAAAAGTACTTGGTGAACTACAAAGCGTTCTAATTTTTAAGGTATTATTTTTCTTTTATCTTGAGTCAATATAGCTATTTCTATGTGGGAGAGAGCCACACATGGTTTTTGTTCTCTATTAGAAGTCAGAATGCTAACAAAACTCCTATGTAGGACAAAGAACAATCTGAAATCTCAGAAGCTACAGAGCTCTCTCATAACTCTTAGGTATTGTTACAATAAAAAAAAAAACTATACAATAAAAAGGTTAACAATTCTCCAACCTCTTTATGCATAATCTTTATTATTAGCCACTATTAATCTTCTCTATTTTATGTGTTGCAACAAGATAGTTAAAAGCAACAAAGTAGTTAAAATGTACTTATCACTAATTTTATGATATTTTCCTTAATTATGGCTCAAATACAAACTGATAACCACAAAGGTAAACTATTACATATTATGAAACAATTTTAATGCAATAAACAGATGTTAAAAAATTGGCCAAGGAAAATGCAATTTTTAAATTTTTAGAATTTTTACAAGCCAAAGAAAACTAAATGACTTCTACCCTGGTAACTTGCAGCTTCACAATTTACCTCCTTTACGTGTCTCAATTTGGAAGCATCTCCACATTTAAACTTAATTTTCTAAGGATTTAAGTTTGAATTAAATCTCTTAGACTTTTAGAGGTTCTCATTAATCAGAAAACCTAGTCTTGGAAGCTATTTTCTAATCTGGACAAACTCAGCTCTTCTATTGCTGGATTTATTCCTTTGTAAAAGTCCTAAAAATCAGTTTTTTCTTCAGTCTCTGTGATTTAAGTGTATGTCTCTTTAGAACAATGACATTAATATCAAAGGGGAGTTTGTTAGCATAGCCTCTTATAACATTAACAAGCACAGTTCTTGTGTAGCTGGTGAGAATAATTTGCTTGTAACAAGTATAAAAACAGTAACAACAAAAAGCAACAAGTATATTAGCATCTCATAAAAAGGCTTGATGGTCTATCTTCCATGATTCCCATTAGGTATTTTTCTTTTCGTTTTTTTGACCACCCAGGAGAGTAAAACAGCTGGCCCACAAACATTTTTCATGAAGTCTAAATTTTAAGAAAACACTGACTTAAAATTCTTCAGAACTAGCTGTTTACTCTTAACTAGAGACAGCACACAGAGCAGTGGTTAAGAAAGGGGAAACTAAAATCTGTTAGCTATTCAGCTGTGTGAATATCTACACATCACATAACTGTTCAAAGCCTCAGTTTCCTCTGCCACATGTCAGAATAGTAACACGATCTGTTTCACAGGCTTATATGAAAATTATCTGAAATATTTCACTTAAGACAGAGTCTTGCATATTCTAAGTGCTCAGCAAATATTATCTACTATTATCATGACATTTGTTTTCAGAGCTACAAACACTGTGATAATCTATGTAATACTATTAGGTCATTAAATGTGAAATGTCCGATTTCAAATCAAAAGTTTATTATGTATCAAACAAGAAGGACAATTAATCAAAACATGAGTCTAAATTATCGACACTGTTTTGCCATCTTAACAGTAGCTTGTTTATGCCAGCACTGAAGAGGCCTGGAGAGCAAGTAGCAATGAAATCATAAAAGCCGTTTACCACAGCTTGTTGAGAACTGAATATTTTTCCTTCCGAGAAGTGGTCCAAGGCTTAGAAGAAGTGGTGGTCAGTTGGTGCAAGGTCTGGTGAATACAGTGGACAACAGAGAGTTTCCAAGTCCAGTCTCTGTAGTTAGAGCAGCGTTGTTTGTTTGACATGTGGTCCAGTGTTGTCTTGCAGGAGGATTGGTTTGTCTCTATTGACCAATCTTGGCTGATTAATCTCAACCATCGTCATCATTTTATCCAATTGGTTGCAGTAGACATGTCCTGTAATCAACTGACCAGGTTTCATGAAACTGTAGCAGATAATACCCACTACAGACCACCAAACAGACACCAGTAGCTTTTTTTGATGAATATTCAGGTTTGGACTGTCTTTTGGCACTTCATCTTTACCCAACCATTGTGCCGAAAGCTTGCGATTGTCAAAAAGAATCCATTTTTCATCATACGTAACACTATGGTATAGAAATGGTTCGCCTTTATGTCGTGACAGCAAAGGACAGGCAAGCTTCCAGACAATTTCTCTTCTGACGTTCGTTTAATTTCACGTGAAGCTCATCTATCCAGCTTCTTTACCTTGCTGATTTGTTTCAAATGGTCCAATATTGTTGGAATAGTAACATCAAACCTTGCTGCTAATTCACACGTAGGTTGAAAATTCACTTCCACTACAGCTTTCAGCTCATCATTATCCCACTTGGTCTCAGGTCACCCACGTGGCTCATTTTTAAGATTGAAACCAGAACAGAACTTCTCAAACCATTGACATACTGTGAGTTCATTAGCCACATCCTTCCCAAACATTTTGTTGATATTTCAAGCTGTCTGTGCTGCATTGGTTCCACAATGGAACTCATATTTGAAAATAACACAAATTTTTGACTTATCCATGGTTTCACAAGAATTGTTCTTAAAAGAATGTGAAACATAATTACAAGCCAAACCGTTCATTTGAAAGAATGGGCATGTGCCTTCACAATAAAAATAAAACTAGAAGTGTCAAAGTGAAATGTCACAGATACCAAAAGTTAGTACTTAAGGAAATCAGACATTTCATACTTAATAACCTAATACAATATTGACATACTGGTTCTTATAATAGTATTATTAATTTCAAATAGTAAAAGGTTTTAAAACTTAACAGCAAAAGCAAACAAAAGTTCTATTTTAACATTTCTATATATTTCAGATCTACCAGATGACCTTAACATGAACTATTCAAAGCTGAGTTTATGAAGGAAATTATCTCCCACTATTGCCATATTTGGAAACAAGAGACAAATTAACATTGTTACTAAGATACTTTCACTATTACTTTCAAAAAAGCCACTGTCTCTTAAAGGAGCAGATTATGCATGCATGAGTGTATATGAGAATGTTTTCAAATGCTAGATGAAGAAACTTGGTATTCTCCAGGGGAAGTCAGGCTCTAACAACTGCAATATTTAAAATGTTCATAAGAGGCTTTACTAAGATTAGAACTAAGTGGAGATCAGAAAATGTATCTATAGGGAGTTATAATCTGTAAAACAGCAGGTGCTGAAAACAATAAAGCTAGGGCTAGGCAAAAACCTAGAGATCTAAACACCTTGCTATACTTTAAAAATTGTATTTTTTAAAAATAATATTACCACTTTTTATTTACATAAAAGTTTACAGTGTGCTTTCTATATAGTATTCTTATTTGTTCCAACTAACACACTGTAAATTATGTAGGAAAATTACTCTTGTAGATTAAGATGGCAAAGTTCTGAAAGTTAACATTATATGTCAAAAACCACTGATAGGAAGTGACAAGTCAAGAATTTAAAAGCTGGCCTTCTCACTTATATTTCAATATTCTTTCCACAACTCCATAAAGCTACTTCTAAGGAAAGAGGCAAATTAGCGTCTTCACAGAAAGAAACCTGTAAGCCAAACCACAGACTGTTTTAACTAGCTGCAAACTAGCTATAAGTCATTTCACCTTATCAGGCCTTTATTTCCTCACCTGTGAAATGAGGGAAATGGATTAGAAAATTAGACGTCCCTTCCAGTCTAAGGATAAATCTACCAGACTGCACCCTTTACAGGGCATAGGCATTTTACAAATACGTGTTATTGTTAGCAACAAATTTCACATCAGAAAACAGTGTCAATAGCTCCTAAGCAACCTGTTTTAATTACCAAATTCTTCACGCCTGTCTGGCAGATGTTACCTCAGTATGATTACGTTTATATACAGAAAGCAGTCTAAACCTCTTACGGACTATGATGGAAATTACTAATCTCACTAACCATTCTTTTTAGACTGAAAAAATGCTTGAAAACATAAGAACAGTTTACAGAAAATGTACCGGTCAGCTAATACCAAGAAATTAAAATAACATTTTTACAACTCTTCTTATTTTGTAGAATAAAAATTTCTTTTCCAACTGTTTTCCAAATATCCCAAGTGACTACCAAGTTCACCAATCTACCTGAAAAGAACACAGTTACATTTTCCAACTACGTCTATAGCGAAAAAAGTAACATTGACACCTTAATAAAAACATCTTCCTTTCAAATTCACTCCACTGGTTGGACACTTGTCTCCAAATAAACTCAGGCTTTTTTTCTTGAATGTTAAAGAACCAATACAAGAGACTGCACAATGTATTTTCAGCTACTAAGTTCTTTCCTCATCTCAGTTTTTTTGTTCTCTCTACTCCTCCTCAAATACTCTTCATGGAATACACGCCCAGAGATTTCCACTTTTCCAAAAGCTCTGCTTAGTTCATAAAACTATTCCGACGACTGATTCTGAACAATTACTATGAAACCTATAAGACATCAAGAACATTAAAGGTACCCTACTTTTTACTCTAATTTTCCTACCATGAATACACTTAACATTCTGGTTTTCTTTACTTTAACACCTTGCCTGTCTCTCAAATAGAACGCATAACCTGAATAGTTAAGTCTGACCTAAGTCAAGCTGTCTGTAGAGCTTTAGAAACAAAGCCAGTGCTTGCGTCAACTATAAAAGATCCTTAAGCAGTAAAATCTTTCTTCCCTTGTCTATAATCTCCCAAGGAAATATTTATAACCTTTAAATGTTTTTGCTTTTAACTGAAATTAAAGATTTTTCTCAAAATTAGTTAATACATCGACATCATTTTATATAGTCAACACTATCTCATTTTGCTTTTAAGCCATTTGGCACCAACAGAATGTATCTTTTGCCAGTTCTGAGCTAATCACCAGGAAAACTTTTGCATAATGGTTTAAGAAACTGAAACAGATCAATGCCCAGGATTTTTAACGGCCTACTTGAGCATATGTTTTAAATAACCAGTTAATTTATCTTAAAAATACCTATTTCACTAGTTAGCCTTCCTTTGTAATTTTTTTTTTTTTTTTTTTTGAGAGAATCTCGCTGTGTCACCAGGGCTAGAGTGCCGAGGCGTAAGCTTGGCTCACAGTCACCTCAAACTCCTGGGCTCAAGCGATCCTCCCGCCTCGGCCTCCCAGAGTGCTAGGATTACAGGCATGAACCACCGCGCCGGTCTATAATTTAAAATAAAACAGGAAGACAAGACTGAGAACGCAGGTTCATTTCAACTTCAAGATTAGAGATAATTCCGAAGCGTGACCGATGACTGGATCTGCTAAACGTTTCACTCGAGTTCGCAATTTAGTCACAGATGTCCAGTGGAAATTACAATCCCGGTGACTACGCTGCTTTCAACGTTTCCTACGATCTCAAGTAGTGCAACATTGTTAACTTCCCATCCTAAAAAGTTTTTTACTGTTATCATTAAAACAGCTGTCAGCTGCTGGCCTTCAGTAACCTCTTTGTACAACCGTTTACTCAACGTTTAGGGATCCTCAAGGATGCGTCAACCCGCATCACTACTCAAAATGAGATCTAAGAACCTGACGTGCTCCAAAGGTCTCCGAACATCACTCGAATGGGCACTGGAAAACACCCGGTGGAGAGAACTGAGCGCACAATGCGGCAAGGGCAGCTCACGCTGGCAGTTCCGACGGAACTGCAGCGTGGCCGCTCTCCTTTCTCTTGAGACTACTAAAGCAGCAATTTCCCCTTCTCGCTGGCATCCACCTCTCCCCGGACCTCGTGTACCTCCGGCACTCCCGGCCCAAGAAGCCGCGGCTGGGTCCCCGTCCGCCCTCGCACGGCGACAGGCGGCGGGAGCGCGCGGCGGCCGGGCGCGCCCCCGCCCCCGCCGGGTCCGGCCCGGCACGCCGGCGGCGCCCTGTCGGGCCGCGCACACTCGCACGCACACGCTCCGCCAGCCCCGCCATGTTCCGGGAGGCGGCGACAGCCCAGCCCCGGCAGCAGCGGAGAGGGGCGCCCGCGCCCGGCCTCCCACCCGGCCCGCGCCCCGCCCCGCGCGGCGCCCCCGCCCAGCTGGCGGCTCCCACCTGCGCCACGGTGCTCGGGACGCCGCGAAAAGCGGCGGCGGGCGGGGCCGCGGCGGACCCGCGCCGGGGGCCACTAACGGCCTGTCACTGTCAGGCCGGCGGCGCCTCAGCACTGGGCTGGCCAGTGGCGCGTCCGGGGCCGGCGGGGTGGGCAGGGCGCGTCCCCTACCTTGCTCTAAGAGGGGAAACGGGAGCAACGCAGAACCGAGGGGTCTCCTCCCAGGCGTCGGGCACAGGCTCGAAACCGCGCCCCTCCTTCCTCCTCCCCTGTCGCCACGCCCCCCTCGCCCGCACGAACCCGAGGCACGGCCAGCGCAGGAGGGTTTACCCCCTGAACGAGTGCCTCAGCGTGGCCGTCGCTGTCTTGGTCTTCGTCGCCGCTGCAACCGCCACTAACGCCGACGGGGCTGGGTTTGAAAACATCTCCGGTCTCGGTCCGTCTCTCACCACAGCCTCCTCGCTCCCAGGACAGCGCCGCCCAGCTATTGGCTGCGGCGCGGGCACGTGACTCCCACGGACACGTGACTCCCGCGGGCACGGGACGGGCGGCGTGACCGCCCCGCCCCCCCCCGGCGCCCGCCCCTCTTGCTGCTCTGTGGAGAAGCATCTCGAGCAGCGGGGCGGGGGAGGCGGAACGTACCAAGTGGGCGGTGGCGGAGGGGTGCGGGCCGGAACTCTCCCTTCGCGCTGCTCCGCCTCTCCTCTGCTGTCACCCACCCGAGGAAAGAGGGGGCACCAAAGGCTGGGCTAGGACGCAGCGCAGGCGCCGCTGACACTGCCGAGCAAGCGGGCTCTGCAGTCGCTTTTTGCGGCGACCACGGCAGTGGCTGTGACTGGAGACTTCTGGAAATGGCGGCGTCGATGAAGAGGCCCCACGTAGGGTATTCACATATTATTTTTACAGGGCGTGGGTAAAGGAGCTTGAGTTCGGCCACGGGCGAAACGACGCTGACACCACAACTTGAGGCCGAGGCGGGAGTTTCTCCCAGCTAAGCTGACGGCTGCTGGCTGGTCGCACGGCGGTCGGGAAAGGCGGGGCGGCGGCGCGCGTCTGTGTCGCAGTGCGCCTGCGCGCCCGGAGCCCGTCGTCCCCGACGCCAGGTGGGGCCCCAGCACCCGCCCCGAAAGCGCAGAAGCGTGCACCTGCCCTGGGATCCGCAGGATAGTAAGACCCTTCCGAGTCACACCTTCCAATGGCCAGAGAGAAATTTCAGTGCATTTTCCCACATGTCGTATTGAGCATTTAAGAGGGAACTGCTCAGGTACTGGGGAAGAATGCGTAAGGAAAACTTGCCATCTCGGCATAGCAGCAGTATGTGCTCTGACTTCCTTCTGGGCGCGTTTGATTTACGTAAGAGATTAATCCGCAACAATTTGTACATGTCTTAACTTTAAGCACCCACGGAGTTACATACTCTGCGGGAAACCATCACTCCCTCATTGTTAACTGTGGCTTCTAAAAACTACTACAGCATCCGTTTGTGTCTTAATGAGTGCAGTTACAAATTTCTGTAAGACTGTCCTTTATGTCACTAATAAACTGAGGGTTCAGATGTGATCACGGAAGATGAGGACATTTCAGACTATTCCGGGAAGGCCAAGTCCCAACAAATTATTATATAAAGCATAAACCTGCATTAAAGATTAGGAGGTCTTCCTTTTCTAGGTTTCCGATTTCTACCAACTATAAAACACTGGGTTCAACATGAATAGTAAGAGAGCACCCTATGGCTAGAAGGGGAATAGGGTAACATTTTAATTTGGGTGTTTATGGCGTGAAATACAAAGAAAAAAATTGCCTATGAGAAAGTTGAGAGCTCTAGGATAGAAGGAAGACATTTTCATCATGTTAACTTGTTGTGCCACTTGGAAAATTGTTATTGTTTACCTTCTCTCAAGTAAAAAACCTAATTCTTAAAGACATACTTAAAAATAATCTTTATGTTTTTAGGCATCATAATTACTAGTGAATAGTGTGTCTCAAAAGCAAGGCCAAACAGTGACTCCAAGAAATCCTGAAACAATTTGATTAGAGTTATTCATGAATTAAAGCTATTTTTTTTCTCATTTGCAAAACTAAAAAATTAAAGCTAGTTTCTTGAACTGGTAATACAAAGATTTTATCCTTTCTTCTAAATGGTAATATCTATTCTATACAATATACTTTGCAATGTCTACTGATTTTTCCACTCATGATTATACTTCCAATTATTTTTGTATACTTGCAGTGTCACAATAGCCAAGGGGTAATGTCAAAGTGTTTTGTACCTTTCTTTTTTAAGGATGATAATGCTTCTACAGACAACTACCTTACGCTTCTTATACCTACAGTGTGCTTGAGGTGTCACTTACTAGTTGGAAATACAATAACAATTACATGCTGTAAATATAAAAATATTTAAAGGGATTAAAACTTGGCTGTGCCTAAAAATAGGAAAGCAAAATATATTTGAAATTTGACAGAATTTTTACTTCACAGTAACCTATTATTGATAAAAGTGACCTGGCAGTTGAAAATGAGTGACATTGTTCTGTTTCTGTGCTTAAATTCAGAAAAAGAAGAGTTAAAAAAAAAAGAAAGAAAGAAAATGAGTGACACTGGAGTAACTGTTAACCAGATTGTGTAATAATGTCTTCATAGTTAGCCATAGATAGTGGAAGACCTTAAAATGGTGCTGTCACTTTGACATAATACTTATACCTACAAGTTGGGGCCAGGTTACCACCAAGATGTACACAAAATGGAATAAACAAATAATATAAAAAATTGATGTAGATAGAAAGGTCATATTTTATTTCTCCAGTGACATATTTACAGTTGAATATAAGTTAAAGGCCTGCTTGTACACCAAAGCCAGGTCCTTTAGGTGGTTCAGTCAAAGAGGTAAGACCTCCAGCTGGCTCACAAGAGAAGCGCCCACTCCTGAAAAGAAAAGCAAGTAATATTAAGTTAATGATGAACCATACATTTTTACTTAAAAAATTGTAATTGTTAACTCACAACAGCCTAGTTAAGTAACTATTTTTCCCTCAAGAACTAGCATGTATTATTTAATTCAAACATATCAACTGCTGCAAGATTTCTCTTCCTAAAAGTGAATATGAAAAGACATCAAAACTCATCATAAATATGAAAAATATAAAAATAGCACAAACAATAGTTCCCATTTATTAAGCAATGTACATACATTAACTCATTTAATGTTTATAACAATGCCATGAGACGAATGATACTGGCTTTATTTTATAGCTACAGAAAGCAAGGTATGGCGGATTCAGCATCTGCCCAAAGATAAGAGTAAAAAACTATTCTCCCCCCAAAAAAACAGCCCCAGAGAACACTTTGAAAAAACATGTTTTAATAAACTAGAGCACTATATTCTTTTTATGCTTGAATTTTATTTGGATTGAGATCCACTGTCACAGCAAATAGAAGAAATACACACATTTATACACTATATTTGGAAATAAAAACTGAAACTGGATTCCTTGAGAAATATGAAAATTTGGGAGGATGTCCCTTAGAAGCAGTGAAGTCAAAATCTATTTGTATTTATGTTTTTTAAAGGCTATATAAGTAGTAGTAATTTTTTGAAAAAACGTTTCAAGATCAGGGTAGCCACCACATCCACAAATAGCAGAAAGCAAGAACAGGTCCTGATGGAGGAATTTATGAAGAAGGAGAGCAGAGGTGGAAGAACCTGCCTGCCTTTTTTTCACCCCCACACATACTTTCCCAGGTAATTGCTCACCTCTGCCCTGGCTGACCTCTGTTGCTAGAGCACAGCTCAACACCTACTCCATATCACTTCACCCTTCCCCCACTATTCCCAGACTCTGCTAATTTACCTTGTTCCTGCCACAGATTTTAGCTAAAGAACTTGTTCAGCTTACATGTTTTCAACCCCGTCTGGCTTTGCCCTTCACATTCCGTCACCAGTCCTACAAATCTGTTGTTTAGAGCCCTAGGAAATCATATTTTTGTTGAGGGGACAGGAAAATGACACCACATAATCATTTATAAGATCTTTCAAGTTACCACAGTAATACAAGTAACCACGTAATGTATTGTAATGAACGAAATACAAAGTCAGAAATTAGTTAATAAATTTGTATTGCAGGTCTTTTTGTTCACTATAAAAACAGATCAAATAGCAGTTATATACTATCTGTCAGAGCCTAAAACTAATGTTGTAGGATAAGTGGCAAAATGATACTTAACTTAAAAAATAAAAAAAAAGTATTTGGCTTTGTCATTTTTTTTTTTTTTTTTTTTTTGGAGACAGAGTCTCACTCTTTTGCCCAGGCTAAAGTGCCGTGGCGTCAGCCTAGCTCACAGCAACCTCAAACTCCTGGGCTCAAGCGATCCTCCTGCCTCAGCCTCCTGAGTAGCTGGGACTACAGGCATGC
>CAUYRT010105282.1:0-22304 GCA_963574885.1 Lepilemur ruficaudatus | reverse complement strand
CCATCACCTTTGGGAGATGGAGCAGAATCTTGACCACCCTACGAGGTCCTGCCTAATGGCCCCCACCCCCTTCAGCCTCATCAGTGCATCATACCTACTTCCCTTTCTCCAGACTTTCCAGCCTTTAATTCTTTCTCATCTCAGGGCCCTCCCACCTGCCACTACCTTTGCTGGAATGTTCTTCCCTCACTCACCCCTCAGAACTAAAAACCCTCTTATCCTCCAGGCCCCAGTGGAAACCCCCACTGCTATGCCCCTATTGTCGACATTGTATTTAGTTTTGAAGATGACTAATCACCATCTTGCCTTTCCCACTAGATGGTAGGGTTATGGAAACAGCTGGGTCTGGTTTCCATAGTACTGCTTTCTGTAGGCAGATCAATAAATATGTTGCATAAATGAATCTGCCTGCTTCTCCCATACTCAGAATTCTACCAGAAATTCATTTCTCATGAAAATCAAAGAAAATGGTCACCAAAAATTAAGGCCACATTTCACAGATGCATTCTATGAGTGCAGCCTCATTTTCTTGGTTCTAGAAACCACGCATGGTATTTGGCAAGGCTGACACAGACATTTTTCAGAAATGTCCTCTTAAGTCTTCCAAAAGAAGACCTTCATACTCTCTTGGCACCTGTGCCTCTCTGGAAACATCAGACCCACCAGAAGGTCTCTCTCATCAAATCTTACTCTGGAGTTACAGGGCTGTGTCCTCAGTGGAAACAAAACTACTAGTTGCTATCTTTGGTATTTAAAACTCTTTACATTCCTAAATATATATATTTACTTTTTATTTTAAGTACAACACCTTAAATTCTCCTAAATTTATTTTTACGCATCCTCCTTATCCTTGGCCATCTGTGTGGCCCCCTAGGAAACCTTTCTATCCATCAGTAAAGACTCCAGAACTGAACACACCACCTTGTTCTCTGAGGGGGAGCATAGACCTCTTCTGAGATTGAAGTCCTTGGCTTCTCTCCGATCATCCATCCTGCTGCTCTGCAGTTAGCAAGATCACAAGCTCTTCCCCCGAGATGAAAACTTCCCTCCATTATCCTTGATCAGTGATCTCTAATCAAAAATCCCCACTGCTGTTGTTCGACAGTTTGGAAACTTGTCTGGAAGCCTCACTGAGCATGGAAACAGCTTCCTTCCTTGCTTGTCCGCTCCCAATGACAGCTACCATTGTGAGGCCCACCTGCTCCGCGCCAGGTGCTATACCGCAGATGTTTACATTTAATCTCACTGACTCCTGATAACAACCCAATGAAGCAGGGATTATCTTCTATGGTTTACAGATGAGAAACTAAGGTTCAAAGAGGATAACATGTTTGCTCAAAGTCACACAGCTAACAAGCCACTATATGACAAAGCTATTATCAAACTCATGCCCCTTCTGCTACACTGCTCTGTTCCTCACAGTGCAAAGGCCTAATGCCTTCTTGTTTTCATTCTTACTGCACATCATACAAACAACTTTGCCAACACACCTTAACTACCTGTTTGGTTCATGTGTACAGGCCCTGACTAGACCAACATAATTGCTGAGAAATAAAATAATGCCTTAGTAATTGTGAAATGTGGGCCACATGCCAGGCATAGAATCAAACAAAAAGTTTCAGCCTAGTAAGCAACAATTTTTCATTTTAATGAGTTCCATTCTAAACATAAGGCATTAATATTCCACTTCAGCAGTGAACATGAATTAGTCCCCTGATCTCTCTCGCTAGATCCTAAATGAGCAAAACTAAGAGAGTTAAGGCTTAACGTGGCAATACTGCAGCAGAATTAAAGAGGTAAAATGAACCACAACTCACCATGGCAAGAAAAAAGCGTGCAGCCATGAAGCTGTAATAATCAGCTGCAAACGCCGCTGATATTCCAAACAAAAATATGCCAGTGCTTGTGATCCACAGGACCACGCGTCGTCCTAGCCTGAAAAATAAGAAGCACACAGTGGAAGAAGCAAGGAGTCGTTGTAACAGTTTAAACATCCACTCCAATTCATGAAAGATAAGTGTTACCTGTATTTTTAATAGCTTATGTATTCGATTGTTGTTATTCATTTATTTATATTGGGTAAATCATGAGCAGCATGATTTCTTTAAGAGAACAGCCTTTCAGTGGAGAGGCCTCTACCTAAGCTGCTAATATGCATGCATGATCACTCTGAGTCAGCCCCTCAGGGGCCCCTAACCTGGGACTGGGAAGAAGAGGAGGAAGAATTTGTCCTTTCCCTCTCAGGACTTTGGCCCTTTATTGGATCATCTTCCCTGCCAAGCTGGCTCTGTCTAGCAAGGTTGTGACAGCTCTTGCTAAGCCCCTCTAGAAACAGAGGTCTTGCTACCTTCTGCTCCTAGAATGAGGTGCTTATTTGCCCTACATTTTCGTAACTGAGAGAGGTATGTCTTTGTCTAAAAAACAAATAATATTACTGACATACTTTTAAAATTGTGATATAATTCAAATGCCATAAAATTCAACGTTTTAAAGTGTATAATATACCTTTAGTATATTCACGAGGTTGTGCAACCATCATCACTGTCTAATTCCAGGACATATTCATCACCCTGAAAATAAATTCTGTATTCAGGAGCCATCACTCTCCATTCCTGGCTCCCTCCAGCCCCTGACAACCACTAATCTACTTTCTGTCTCTATAGATTTGCCTGTTCGGGACATTTCACATGAATGGAATAAAAGATGCGGCCTTTTACTTTAGCATTATGTTTTCAAGGTTCATCTGTGCTGTAGCATGTATCAGTATTTCATCCCATTTTCTGTCTGGGTAGCATTCCATTATACAGATTTACCACATTTTGTTTATCTGTCCATCAAGTGATGTACATCCTGGGTTATTTCCACTTTTTGGCTATTATAAATGATGCTGCTCTGAACATTCATGAACAAGATTTCATGTGAACTTATGTTTTCAATTCTCTTCCAGTGATACCTACTAGTTGAATTCCTGGGTCATATGGTAACTATGTTTAACTTTTTGAAGAACTGCCAAACCCCATTTTTACATTCCCACCAGCAATGTATGAGGGTTCCAATTTCTCCACCTTCTTGCCAACACTTGTTATTGTCATCCCAGTGGTTGTGAAGTAGTATCTCATTGTGGTTTTGATTTATATTTCCCTAATGTCTAACGATATTGAGCATCTTTTCAAGTGCTTATTGGCCATTTGCATATATTCTTTAGAGAAATATCTATCCGAATCCTTTGCCCATTTTTTGAATTAGTCTATTTGTTTTTTTAATGTTGAGTTGTAAGAGTTCTTTATATATTCTGGATACTGAGCCCTCATCAGATGTATGGTTTGCAGATATTTTCTCCCTATGGGATGTCTCTGACAAATAGTTTTAAAGCAAAAGAATACTGTCTGGAGATTCCAACCAACAGGTTTGCTTGGTACAGCAGAGAATATTCAGACAAATAAGAAACTGTCATCTTCTTCACACCCTCAGACTCCTCTGCTCCTACATACATTAGTAGGGATTGTTGGCCCTATGCAAGGATGTTCCCCAATCTCATTTTAGCCCTGAGTGCCACCAACTGTGCCTATTGCTGTTCGACCCTCTTTCCCACCTCCAGAGTCTTCACTTTGGCAGATGAGTGGCCATCTCCTGCAGAGATGCAGAGACCATAAAAGAGGAAGCCCCATGACTTCCTGCTCTGCCCACTTACCTACACAACCTGCATCTGCATTCAGCCTTCTCTTCTTCCCATCTCTCTGGAGACACATGCTTCTTTCTCTCCAAATACCACTGTGCAATCTTTGTATTAGATCATGCCTCTTCCTCCTTCCTCTGAGACCTTAATCTACCCATCACTTCTCTTTCCTCTATCTCTCCTCCTCCTCTGACTTCTTCCTTTCAGTTTAAGTCTCCTCCAACCAAAGACAAGAAACTTCTCTTGACCCCATCATTTCTTTAGCCACCCTGCATTTCCTCCCCGGCGGGGAAGGAAGAGAATATATACTTCCTCAACTCCTATGCATTTCCTCAGCCAACGATGACTAGGTGCAACCACCTTCTCTGAGATCACTTTGCAGTCACCAGAGATCTGCAAATTGCCTCTCTTGCTCCTTTTCTGCCTGTCCTCTCTAGTGCCATTGACCATGCCTATTCACCAGGACCCTGCTGTCCTGTCCCTTGGCTTGCAGAGCATCACTCTGTCCTGGTTCTGCTTGTACCTCCGTGCTGGCCCACCTGCCTCACTGCTGGTATTTCCTAAAGTCCTCTGCTGCACACCCTGCGCTGGTGATTTTCTCTACTCCCCTGGCTCTGATTCCCTAAGTATGTGCTATTAACTCCTTCACTCCCTGGCCCTAGTTGCTCTTCTCCACTCTAATGTCCTGCAGAGCTGCAATCTTTCATTGCTATTGTACTGAGTACTAACTTTGAATACATTTTCCCTTTTTTCTCCTTAGTCCAGGGATAGTACAAGCTCATTGGAAAATGTCCAAACATGTTTCCCTTTCTTCTAAAGCCTCTCTCTCCCTAGTATCCCTGATTGACTAGCAACATCACCTGAACCTTAATACAATCCTCCCCCTACGCCCTTCCCTCCTGCATACTGGTCACCAAATTATGTCATTTAAAAATGCCTCCCAATAGCACTCTGGGAGGCTGAGGCGGGTGAATCGTTTGCGCTCAGGAGTTCGAGACCAGCCTGAGCAAGAGTGAGAGTCTATCTCTACTAAAAAATAGAAAGAAATTAGCTGGACAACTACAAAAAATATATATAGAAAAAATTAGCCAGGCATGGTGGCGCATGCCTGTAGTCCCAGCTATGCAGGAGGCTGAGGCAGGAGGATCACTTAAGCCCAGGAGTTTGAGGTTGCTGTGAGCTACGCTGACGCCATGGCTCTCTAGACTGGACAACAGAGCAAGACTTTGTCTGAAAAAAAAAAAAGTATCTTCTCCACTGTTAGCTCATTGAGGATGGGATCAGATCTTCTTTCTTTTCTTAAATAATATATCATATATATAAGAATGTATAAAACACATGTAGTTTGAAGAATAATAATGAAACATAGAAATCACAATCCAAGGCAAGTAAGAAATCATTGCCAGCCTCCCAGCAGTTTCTCATGCCTCTCTTTATGATTACAAACCCCTTACCCCCTTCTAGGAAGAACCATTATCCTAATTTTGGTGATAATCAACCCCTTGCTTTTCATTCCATTTTACCACTTTTATTATATAAGCAACCCTAAACAATATAGGTTAGTTTCGCTATACCAGAATAATATCATGTATACTATATCATGACTTGCTTCTTTCACCAAACATGTTTAGGAGATTCAACTATGTTGTTTCACGTAGGTGTGGTTCATTCATTTTCATGGCCACGTACCTTACTGCAAGAATATACTACAGTATATGTGTCCTTGATATGGTTAAAGGACATTTGGGTTGCTCACAGTGCAGGGCTGTTAGGACCAATGAAGTAGGAACATTCTTATGCATGTGCCCTTGTGGACCAATGCAAGCGCATGTCCAGGGTATATACCCTAGAGCATGTGGGCTGTGCAACTCACCAACTTCTCTATATAATACCAAATTGCTTTCAAGATTTTCCCAATTTGCATTCACACCAGCAGGATGAGAGATCCTATTACTCCATATCCTTACCAACACTTATTACAAACAAGACTTTTTATTTTTGACAACCGGTCAAAAGTAAATGATGTAATTATATATAATTGACACTCTTTTCATCTTTTCATTAGCCATTTGGATTTTCTCATCTATGAAGTGACTTCAAATCTTTTTCCTATTTTTTCTGTTGATTTGTCTTTTTCCTACTGATATAAGAATCCTTTGACTATTCTGGATACTAATCCTTTAATTATACTTGAAGCAAATATTCTCTCTCTTTCTCTTTATCATTTTTCTTCTTTTAATGGTATCTTTTGATGGAAATACATTCTTCTAATGAAGTCAAATTTATCCATCTTTTCCTTCATGGTTAGTGCTTTTGTGTCTTTTAAAAAAATGTCTTCCATTCTCTTCCATTAAATTCTGAAAATACTCGCCTATATTATTTTTCTAAAGTTGTATAGTTTGGCCTTTCACATACGTACCTTTAATCCTTCTGGAACAGATTTTGTACTGTAAGGTGTGAGGAAAGGAATTCAATTATATTTTCTTCTACGTGCTAGACATCTGTCCCAGTATCATTTATTGATCCTTGTCCCACTAAAGTGCAATGCCTTATTTGTTCTGTACTTAGGCTTATGAATGCACAAGTCTATTTCTTGATCCTCTACGGCTGCAGTCCCCAATGCCCAGGCCACAGACCAGTACCAGTCCATGGCCTGTTAGGAACTGGGCTGCACAGCGGGAGGTAAGCAAAGCTTCATCTCTATTTACAGCCATTCTCCATTGCTCGCCATCCCCCAACCCCACCGCAGTCCATGGAAAAATTGTCTTCCATAAAACCAGTCTCTGGAGCCAAAAAGGTTGGGACCCCTGCTCTAATGGACCATCAATCTGTTTGTCGAATAATATATCCATTTACTTTAATGATTTGACTTGTAAAGTTTGTAATTTTCTCCATAGAAGGCTTACTCACTTTTTGTTAGATTTATTCATATATGTTTCATATTTTTAGTCTTCTGCAATGGCATTTATATTTGCTATTGGTATATAGAAATATGATTAATTTTGATATATTGATAATACATCCAGTAACGTCATTAAATGTTCACTAATTCTAATCTTCAGGACTTTTTCATACAGAATTGTAATGACTATAAACAATGACTTGTAAACATAGTTATTTGATTATTTGTGCCTGATAATTCCAGTGTTTGAAGTCTTTGTACAGAAGCCTGCTCCTGTTCCCTATTGCTTCTGTTGATTCTCACTCATGGTGCCTTTTCATCATGTGTTTCATAGTGTTTTGGTTTTGACTAAGCTTCTTATTCACCTTGAAAAACAATTTATGAGAATCCTCTCAGGCCTAGGATGATGCTCAATGAAGAGTGTTAAATTTGATTTTACTCTACTTTTAAGTTAATAAGTTAATCTGTTGCTGTTTAATGGATGCTGGCAGAAAATACAAGACTCCTGGGTCAAAGACAAAAAGCTTCATTACTTACTTCATTAGCAAGCAGTAGAGCGTCAGCATCTTTGTGCCAGTTTCCCTTGTCCCCAAGCCCCACAGTGGGCCCAGATGACACCTCACGTGTAGTGGGCTGCGTTAGAGAAGAGGAACACTGGACTTGGTGAGTCTGCCACTTCTATAGCAAGCAGTTAGCAAGCCTGCCCTTTGTGGCAGAGAAAGGACATTGCCTCATCATATTAGTTCATTTTGTGTTGCTATAAAAGAATACCTGAGACTGGGCAATTTATAAAGAAAAGAGGTTTATTTAGCTTACAGTTCTGTAGGCTGAGAAGTTCAAGGGCATGGCCTTGGCTTCTGGTGAAGGCTTTCATGCTGCATCACAACGTGGTAAAGAAAGTCAAAGAGGAAGCAGATACACGCAAAGAAAGAGAAACCTGAGGGGCATCCTGGTTTATAACAATCCACTCTCGTGGGAACTAATCCATTCCCATGAGAACTAATCCAGTCTCGTGAGAGCAAGAACTCACTACCACGAGAACAGCAACAAGCGATTCATGAGGGATCTGCCCCCATACCCGAAATACCGCCCACTAGGCCCCACTCCCAACACTGCCACACTGGGGATCCAATTTCAACATGAGCTTTGGCAGGGACAAGGAAACTATATCCAAACCATAGCACTCATATCGGCTACATACACAACTCTGAGAAATGGCCCACGTAAAAGAGGAGTCAAGGACTTGCAGTCTTGGCACACCCGGTAAGATGTGTAGGGAGTACAAAAGATCCAAAGAGGACTGCCTCTCTCGACAACAAGTTCCTCTGAGAGGATATTAATTTCCTTCTTCCAAGGGACTAAAGACACTACCAGTCTGGAACCATGTTAAACTGATTTCTCAGCGTGAGGTTTTTTTTTTTTTTTGAGCTCCAAAGTGATGTTAATTTGAGCTATACATCCAACTGAGTACTGACTTGTGGTTACAACTTCTCCTGGACTTTTAAAAATATAAACCCCTGCATCTAACAAAGTGGCTGGTACACAGTAAGTGTTTGATATATGTTTTTATAAGTGCACTAGGTTTAAACATGAAAGAACTAAACTTTTTTTTAGTTAACATATTTTGTACTCTGATTTCTTTTTTTAAGCATTTTTTATATCCCACTTTTGTCATATAGAAAATGTATTTCAGTACATTTAGTACATGTAGTTGTAAATATTTTTAGTTTCAACTGTCAAGCACTGAACACATTTCAACAGATAAATCCCAAGTGACAATTTGTGTAACAGCTTGCTGAACGAAAACAGTCATACCTAGCACCTATGAATGTACTATGAGAAGTATGCCCTAGTCACAACAAAGCTTTATGGTTTTTCTTTGGCCATGTTATTTGTCAGCCTTATTAGACTGGTATACACAGAGGACAGGGATTTCTGACCTAAGCTATTATCTTTAGGTCCCCAGTGCCCAGCACATGCCTATAAAATTCACAACTATGGAAATCAAATAAGCTCATCTCTGTGCTTAAGCATAGATACTTAAAGTGTACTTAAAGTACTTAAAGTGAACTTTGCTTTATTTTAAGAATTATACATCTATTTTAATGTAAATTTTAGAAAATATGGTTTGAATGATGTCCTCTCCAAATTTCATGCTGAACCTTAATCTCAGTGCAACAGTATTAAGAGGTGTGGCTTTTGAGAGGTGATTAAGTCATGAGAGCAGAGCCCTCAGCACCATTACAAAAGGGGTCAAGGTGGAAAGAAGTGCTCTCATGTCCTTCCATCCCTTCTGCCATGTGAGGACACTGCATTTGTCCCCTCCAGAGGATATAGCAACAATGAGCCATCTTGGAAGCTGACAGCAGCCATCACCAGACACCAATCCTGACAGTACTTTGATCTTGGCCTTCCCAGCCTCCAAAACCGCAAGAAATAAATTTCTATTATTTATAAATTACCCAGTCTGTGGTATTTTGTTACTGCAGCACAAAGAGACTAAGATAGGCTATTATATTAAGCCCACAATTTCATAGACAGCACTGCTTAGAACCAGGCTACCACTCTTAAAAAGCAGGTCTATTTAAAGAAAAAAAAGTATTCAAAGTAATAACCAGTATCTATTAAGTAGTTATATGTCCATGGTACTTATTTCTGTACTAATTTTGCAACAGCCCTTTGAGATGTGTGATATTATTTTAATCATCAGCTTATAAACAAAGATTCTGAAACACAGATAAGTTAGGTAATTTGTCCAGCATCTACAGCTAATAAGTGGTATATCTAGGATTTGAACCCAGACAGACTGTCTTCAGGACCCATCCTCTTATCATAATATTATTTTGCATCCCTAAATGATAGATCAGCAAAAAGATAGATATTTAGATAGGAGATATGAAAATGAAGTTTTAGACATAATTCCCCATCCCCCAAGAAAACCAGTTAGGAAAATGAACCCTACACTGATGCAACAATCCTAAATATTTCATTTTACCTGTCAGAAATGTAGCCGAAAACTGCTGCTCCCACCAGGACTCCAACCATAAATACGGGCTGGATCACTGCTGCGAACCATTTTCGCTCACAGACCAGATCCCACTCGGTCACCACGGTGCTTTTCCACTTTCTCTGGTCATATATGTAGCCATCCACACAAGGAAATTTTGTCTTACTGCCACCGTATTCATAGTTCAAACTCGACGTGTTTTCCCTCTTGATCCTGTTACACATCGAGAGCTCCCAGATCTCACCATCTTGCAGTTGCACTGTAATGTGATCTTTCGGGCCTAGAGACACCAGTGACTGGGTGTCCTCCAACCTCCAATGAGAGAAATTATGGAAAAGAACCCGACTCACATTGCCTGGGGGCTTGCAGGTATGATGTGGGGTGACTACCAAGAACACAGAAGCCAAGTAGTGGATACCGCAAGCGATGTTCTGGAAGGCACATATGAAATAAAGCAATATCTGGAATCTGCAAAGAGAAGAAAAGCTAGTTATTTTATCTGTTGTGTAGGCTGAAAAAGAGCATAAGCAAATATGAAGGGCCTCCATCATGTTTACCTTAACATATATACCATAGATAAATACAGAAATAACTATAGATATGTTTGTATCTATGAATTTGTGTGTGTGTGTGTGTATGTATGAAACCTAGCTCTGTCTACTGAGAAGGCCTAGAAAGAATGACAGACAACCCAATAGCAACAAGCACACACTCTGCCCAGATTTTGCTTTCTAAATGCCAGTCTCCAATAAAAGGAGCCAGGAAAAATGGCTGATTCTAAGATCAGGAGAGGGAAGATACAAGATAAGCCTAGAATATCTTATAGTATCACAAAGTAAGGAAGTGCTCAGAAAACAAAAGGATAAGGGCATGTCAAAGGGACCCAAAAACCAATCTGAAAGAACTCCCAACAGCCAAAGCTGACACAATTTGAGCAACAAAATAAGTAGCATAGTATGTCCCAAAGTATAAAATAAATATACATTAATCCACACTGTGATAGTTAATTTTATGTGTCAAATTTGATTGGATTAGGGGAGCCCCAGATAGCTGGTAAACATTATCTCTGGATGTGTCCATAAGATGTCTGTAGAAGAGATTAGCATATAAATTACTAGACTGAGAAAAGAAGATCACCCTTCCCAATGGGAGCAGGCATCATCCAAGTCACTGAGGGCCTGAGTAGATCAAAAAGATGCAGGAAGGGCAAATTCACTCTCTGCTTGAGCTGGGATATCCATCTTTCCTGCTCTCACACATTGGAGGTCCTGGTTTTTCAGATACAGACTGAAAGTTACAACACAGCCCCCTGATTCTCAGGACTTTGGACTAGGAATGAATTATACCACTGGCTTTCCTGGTTCTCCAGCTTGCAGACAGCAGATCATGGGACTTCTCAGCCTCCATAACTATGTGAGCCAATTCCTATAATAAATCATTTGGTCTGTTTCTTTGAAGAACCCTAATGAATATAGATTTTGGTACCAAGAGTGGTTCTAGAGGAGGAGAATTTTAAAGATGAGTTTTCTCAGTTGGTTCTAGGACTTCTAGAACTGGTACTCTAATTTGATTAGGTGTAAAGATGCTAATGACTCTGTTTCCAGCAGTAAAGAGAGCACTGAAGGTCCATGGCATGAACTGTTTATAGAGACATGCAAAATATCTGCATTGGATGCTTCTAATCAACCACTTAGAAGAAGCAAAGAGCTAAGTAACTACATATAATACTTTTGAACATTTTTTGAGAACTAAGGAATATAATGATGTTAGTTGGTTGCTCACAACATCCCTGGACAAAGTTGTAAAATAAGGGATTTGAATTCCCAGTGCAAGAGCTGTACAAATGACCTAAGAGCTTCTGGTGTGCCCTGGAGGAGAGCTTTATCTACTATAGCCACAGGACTGAAATTGCTGAAAATTGAACACAAAACCTCATCCTGCAATTGAATGAATTACAATACCCAGTGGGCCTCTTTGAGTTTTGGAGGTAATATATTCTTCATTTGTGTTACTCTGGCCCATTTACTGAGCAGCCCAAAAAGCTGCTAGTTTTAAGTGAGGCCCAGAGCAAGAAAAGGCTTTGCAACAGATTCGAGCTGCTGTGCAAACATACTTAAGCCATATGATCCAGCAGATCCAATGGTGCTTGAAATGTCAGAGGCAGATAGGGATACTGTTTGGAGCCTTTAGCAGGCCCTTATAGGTGAATCACAGCACAGGCCTTTAGGATTTTGGAGCAAGGCCCGGCTCCCATCCTCGGATAACTACTCTCCTTTTGAGACATAGCTCTTGGCCTGCTAGTGGGCATTTGTGGAGATTAAACACTTGACGATGGGCTACCAAGTTACCATGCAACCTGAGATGCCCATCATGAACTGGGTGTTATCTGACCCACCAAGCCATAAAGTTGGGGCATGCACAGCAACATTCTATCATCAAATGGGAAGTGTTATATATGTGATCAGGCCCAAGCAGTCCCTGAAGACACAAGTAAGTTATAAGAAGTGGCTCAGATGCCTATGATCCCCAGTCCTGCCCCACTGCCTTTTGTCTCTCAGCCTCTCCTATAGCCTATCTCTCCTACGGCCTCATGAGGAGTCCCCAGTGATCATACAGAAGAAAAGACTTGGGCCTGGTTTATAGATGGTTCTGTATGATACACAGGCACCATCCAAAAGTGGGTAGCCAGAGCACCACAGCCCTTCTCTGGGACATCCCTAAAAAACAGTAGTGAAGAGAAATCCTCCCAGGGGGAAGAACTTCAAGCAGTACACCTGGTTGTTCATGTTGCTTGGAAGGAGAAATGGCCAGATGTGCAATTATTCAAGGGGACTTCAAAAATTCATGAGAAATGCACAGATTTCAAATATTTGGCACCAAAATAAATTCACACTAACTTGTTATAACAAATCTGAACAGGATCTACTTTGAGGCTCTAAGAATGATAAAACATCAGTTTGAAAAGAGCCCTTTTAAGAGCTATATGAATTCTACTAAAATTTAAGCAAGAACAAACATCAAATTCATGGTGAAACTTGGGTGGAAGAATGATGAAATCACTGATGCTTTATCAAAAGTTTGTGGGGTAGTACCTCAAAGAAATCAGCAATTTATAAATGGATAAATTGTTTTAAGACGGCAAGAGATGATGTTGAAGATGAAGCCTGAAACAGCAGACCATCCACATCAATTTATGAGGAAAAAATTCATCTTGTTTGTATCCTAACTGAAGAGGAAAATTAACAGCAGAAACAGTAGCCAACACCATAGACATCTCAATTGGTTCAGCTTATATAATTCTGACTGAAAAATTAAAGTTGAGCAAACTTTCCACTTGATGGGTGCCAAAACCATTACACCCAGATCAGCTGCAGACAAGAGCAGAGCTTTCGATGGAAATTTTAAACAACTCGGATCAAGATCCTGAAGCATTTCTTGAAGGAAATGCAACAGGAGATGAAACACGGCTTTCCCAGTGAGATCCTGAAGACAAAGCAGAGTCAAGGCAATGGCCACCAAGAGGTGGAAGTGGTCCGGGCAAAGCCAAAGTGGACTGGTCAAGAGCAAAGGTCATGGCAACAGTTTTGGGGGATGCTCAAGGCATTTTGCTTGAGCTTTTGCTTGTTGACTTTCTAAAGAGCCAAAGAATGATAATATCAGCTTATTACAAGACGTTTTGAGAAAGTTATCCAAAGCTTTAGCAGAAAAACCGCAAGGAAAGCTTCACAGGAGAGTTCTTCTCCACCATGAAAACACTCCTGTTCATTCCTCTCATCAAACAAGGGCAATTTTGCAAGAGTTTTGATGGGAAACTATTTGGCATTCACCTTACAGTCCTGATTTGGCTCCTTCTGCCTTTTTCTTCCTAATATGCTTCCTTGTAGTCCAACTTCTTACATGCCCGTTATATTTCCCTAATAAGATTGTAAGCAGGCCAGGTGCAATAGATGATGCCTGTAATCCCAGCACGTTGGGAGGCTGAGTTGGGAGGACTGCTTGAGGCCAAGAGTTTGAGGCCAGCCTGGGCAAATGATCAAGACCCCCATCTCTACAAAAAGTTAAAAAATTAGCCAGGAATGGTTAACTCCCCAGGTCTGTACAGATAATTGCCAGGCTGGTATGTGGCCACCATTCCTCACTTCTTATAGAACCTCATACAGAGAAATAATAAGTAAAATGGAATCAATTTCAAGAGTGGTGTCTATCAGGACACCACAGGCTGCTCATGTTGGCCACAATTTCAAAGTTGAACTCTAAATCTAGCACTCCCCCTGGTAGCTAGACCAGAGAAGAAAAACACTCAGGCAGAAAGTAAATAGCTTTCTTCTAGCTACACAGTGAGAGAGAGAACACACAGATTACTATTCTCAGAGTCTCTGAGGTGAGCAGCCAAGAGAAGAGCTTAGAGCCTTGATGCTTGAGTCCTTGGGGCTAATGGCCCCTAGCTCTGTTTTTCCAGAAAAGATAACCCTGCCAGAAGAAAAATGATCAGAAATCAGCCCCAGTACATTCACACAGAGGAGCTAGGCAGGACAGCAGACTGAGAAGGTAGGCCCGTATTGCTGTGGCTCAGAAGACCCCACAGGTTAAGATCATGGCTTGAACGAGTGGTGCTGACACCTCACCCTGCAGGTCACAGAGCCAAGCACTGGCTGCCATGTCACTGCAGAGCCTCTGGGTCTCAGTGCTCCTGGGGCCTCATGGGGTGAGCCCCTGCCATGGCTGGTTGGGTCACCTGCCCCCGGGCAACAGGCTTGCCCATTCAGGAGGTGTTTCTTCCTTTCCTGGCATTTGCTCAGCAGTATTTTCCAGCCTGGAGGAATAATCACTAGCAAGAATCTCTGATAGAGATTCCTCGACCCTACAATTCCATCCAAACAATTCTGCTTCTGTCTTGCAGACTCCAGATGGGCCTTGTCTTATACAGTGGAGATTATTTCTTCCCTCTCCCACTCCATTTACACCTGTTGCCTGTGCTGAATATAATAGCTTATTCAGCACTGCCCTGGTCACTGTTCCTATTCTACTAACACCTTACATTTGACCATACTTTAAAGTTAAAACACTTTTACTCTGATTATCTCATTTAATCATTTCAACATACTTCAAAGTTTGTGGGCTAGCTGAACTTTACTGACCAAAAAAATTTTTGCTTAGCAAATCACTGATATAAGTGGAAACGTAATCTTACTTAAGAAAACAGTTCATATTTACCAATTTTTTGTAAAATCAAGCACCTAAGTGTCTCCATTTTGCTATAAGATATTAGACTAATGAGCATTACTGTTTGCACTTGATAATAATAAAACTTGAGTTCCCTAAAAGTAACTAACAGTCAACATCATAAAGATATCAACTCTCCCAAAGTTAATTTATAAATTTAATTTGCAGCACTGTCTATAACTGCAAAACACAGGAAACTTAAATGTCTGTCAGTGGGAGATTGGTTAAAGAAATTATGGTAAAAGTATAAATCCTACCTGGGAGATGCCAGTAGGAAAGGGCAGCATGGAGTTTTTCACTAAAGGAGAACGCCCGGGATCTAAAACAGATCGAGAGTCACCCTGTCTAGATCATTGCAGTGTGGTTTGTGGTGAGCTAGACCCTGTGGCAGTAAAGGCCTTGGATATCAGGTCCTCTTGAAACCAAATCCTGTTTGGGGGTTTAAGCAGCGTCCTATAATAACAATCCCATAAGACTAGATCTGGAAATGTAACATAAATGTATATGACACATATATTTACAATTCTTTGACTCCAACCCCCAAAGTTCAACTCAGCAAACTACCACACAGCCCCTGAAAACAGCAGATGTGTTTTATTTGTGTAAAGTTGACCTGGAGCATTTGGGTTTGTTACGTAACTATTCTCATCACCTGGAGCAGCCCTACCACTGAAAAGCTCACTTTCTGCCTTCTGACCGTGATCTTCCACCCTCTTATTTCCCATATCCTTTCCATGGACTCTGTTGCCAGCACCATCCAGATGCCCAATCTTTGGATCCTACCAGCTTCTCTAGTTTATTGCTGCCTTCCTGGCCTCAGTTCCTTCCCTGGCCAGCTGACCCCCACAGTTATCACTAGAACTAGTCTCTCTCACACATGCACACACACACACACACACACACACACACCCCAACACAGCAACCAACATGGCAGGCCTCTGAAGCTAAGATTTGTCTTTTCTGCCTCACCCCTAGTGATTGTGATTCAGGAGGTCTAAGTGGGGTCCAGTATTCTACAAATCTAAAAAGCTTCCTAGGAGATCCTGGTATGAATGGAAACATTGCCCCAGGAAATCTAGTTCTCTCGTCAAACTATATACTAATATAAGTTTTGACATTCAAAATATTTAATAATTGTTGTTGATCAACTGGAACTCTCATTAACAGCTTGTGAGGGTGTCATTTGTTATAACTCCTTTGCAAAACTGTCTGGTAGCTGACTGGTAGCTGACCACATGCACACCCTGGGCCAACATCTTCTAGGTATATGCCCAACAAAATGCATTAACAAGTACAATTCTATAATGACATTTAGGTCAACGACAGACCCAACATATACTGGTGGTCCTATAAGATTATAATACTGGGCCAGGTGCAGTGGCTCACACCTGTAATCCCAGCACTTTGGGAAGCTGAGGCAGGAGGATCACTTGAGGCCAGGAGTTCCAGACCAGCCTGAGCAGCACAGTGAGACCCCATCTCTACTAAAAGTTTTAAAATTAGCTGGATGTGCTAGTACATCCTGTAGTCCTAACCACTCAGAGAGGCTGAGTCAGGAGGCTCACTTGAATCCAGGAGCTGGGGGCTGCAGTGAACTATGATGACACCACTGCACTCCAGCCTGGGTGACAAAGCAAGACCCTCTCCCAAAAAAACCTTGTAATACTGTATTTCACTGCACATTTTCTAAGTTTAGATACACACATACTTACCATTGTGTTCCTATTGCCTACAGTATTCAGTACAGTAATATGCTGACAGGTTTGCAGCCCAGGAGCAATAAGCTGTACCACACAGCCTAGGTGTCTAGTAGGCTATGCCATCTAGGTTTGTGTAAATACCCTCTATGCTGTTCACACAACAAAACTGGCTAATGAGCATTTTTCAGAAATATCCCTGTCATTAAGCAATGCATAACTGTACCTCAAAAGGCATATACAAGAAAGGCAATTCATAATAAGCCCAACTTGGGGGCAGTCTAAATGTCTGTTGACAGTAAATGAATAAACTATGGAATATTCATGCCATGAAATATCACACAATAAAGAAAATCAACAAACTACTATGACATACAATATGAGTGAATCTCACAAACACAATGTCAAACAAAAGAAGCCAGACAAAAAGTGCATGCTTTTTTACTCCATTTATATAAAGCTTACAATCAGGCAAAACTAATGTTTGATTAGATATAAGGACAGTAGTGAGTTTAGGAGCGGGAAGGGGAAGAGGGCTTGAGAAGAGATGATCTAGGTGGTGGTAACATGGGTGTGTTCACTTCATGATGATTCATCATGTTGCAGGTTATGGTGCACAATTTTCTGTGTATATGTAATATATCAACTTAAAAGCTTTCTATGGGCAAGACCCACAGAGAGGGAAAAGTATTCAGTAATGCCCCTGCTGAGACACGGTTGGAACAGGCAAGCCCAATCTGTCCATAAGGCACCTGCCAGTCAGATTTCAGCCCTGGACGGCCACTGATCCATATTGATAAGGAGACACCTTTCCTGAGGAACAATTGTTTACCCAGCTACCTCTTGGATGTCTTGACTTGCAATTCCCACAAGGAACTCAAGTTAAATGAGTTTCAAACTGAACTCAGTATCTAAGCTCCAAGCCTGCCCCACCTGGAATGTAATTTTCTGAGTTTAGGACACTATAACCCACACAAACCAGACTCTGGGGCTTGGGACACGGCGTGGGGTAGGGGAGGAGCATGTGGTCCCTCCCACTTCTCCTTCATGCCTTTGGGCCAGGCAATGCCATCAATGCCACCTGTTAAAGCTATCCAGTCTTCCCAGCCCACACTACCACTGCCTTGGTCCAGAGCCCCATCACCTCTCTCCTGGGCTCCTACCTAGGTCTTCATTGGCTTTCTGCCCCAGCTCCTGCCCCTCCAATGCACCCTCTGCTCTGCAAAGTGATCTTCCTAAGACCAACTCTATAGCATGACATACAAAAGTGCTCAGAGGATGATCATAAGCTTACCCAGGAAATGGGCCCATGCAGTCTGGGTGACAGGTTAAGAAGACTTCCTTCAGTCCTAGATTTATATCATCCTATATAAAGCCGAATAATTAGTGGAGCCCTCTGTGGTTAAGAGCATGGACTCTGGAGCCAGACTGCCAAGGCCCAACTTTTGGCTCTGTCACTTACTATCTGGGACCCTGAGCAAGATCCTTATGCTTTCTGTGCCTCAGTTTCCTCATCTGATCAATGGGCTGTTGTGGGAATGAAGTGAGTTAATACATGGAAAGCACTATGGTGTATAATAGGAGTATATAAGTGGTAGCTGTTATGATGTTCCTAAGCTGAAGTCAAAAAAGAAGAGCCAAAAAGGCTTAGTACACTGAAAAAAAATAAATAAATAAAAACTACCTACTTCCCTAGATGTGGGTCAGCCATAGGCTCCATGTTCCAAAACTTTTAAACCGTTTCTCCCTTTATCTGAAGACAATTAACTCAGAGATCCAGGTTCTTACACTCTCCCAACACAGAAGCCTGAAACTCAGTTTCCTCAATTTCTTCTCACACAGGGCTTAAGCTATGAAGTTTATGGAACTTTAATATGTTTTTATGTGCTAGAAGGATCCTAAGAACTCCTATAATTCAAACTTCCCTTTCCCTGTTGCAAGGATGACCTCTTCAAAAAACAAAACCCTATTCCCTTAGGCACCTAGCATTCTAACATATCACTCTCTCCTTTACAAAGATTATAAAGTCCTGGGACAGCTTTTTAATTCTTCTCAGGTATCCTGCTTTCTCCTTTTAAAGTGATTAGAATAGTGCTTCCTTACTCTAGAAATGACTGAGACATGAGAAGAAATCAGGGTTCTCTATTTAACACTTGCACTAAGTTTCCCTAAGATATGACTAAATAATCATACACAATAACCTCCTTTTATATTTACAAACAATAAAGAGACCAATTAAAGCAAATATTGGAGGGAAAATGGGGTACCGTGTTACAGTCACACTGTCTTCACCTTCTGCTGTAAGCACTAACCAGCCTTTTCCCTCCTGGGACCGCTTTCACAAGTCAAGCCTGCCCACCAATGTGGGGACTCAGGTAACATTGATAGCCATGACTTATTGAGAACTTACTGAATAATAAGACTTGCATACGTTATTGTGCCCAGCTAAGAAATGTCCCCCAAAATCCATTCACCATGGTAAGCTATGTCTGACCATGTGGGTTAGCAGTTACCCCACACAACAGAGAGTCCCAGGCTGTGGATGGCAGAGCTGCCCCATTTGCCTGGGTCCCTGGATGACCCCGTGGAACAGATCCTGCCCTGGACAGTTACTGGAGAGGGACAAACTTTGGATTGAGGGATCTCTTTGATATGGCACCTTAGCCAAACACCAACTAATATAATTACTTAAGTTAATCCCTAAAACACATGGGGAAAGGAAGGTCTTAGTACCTTACTTACTCCGATCTCACAGAGTTACTGTGAGGATGAGAAACTGCATGTGGAATCCTCATATAAACATTTTCATTACTATTATTTGTAAATATTTGTAGAACTTTTAGCCCCATTTTACAGATGAGAAAGTGGTAAACAAAATGCTCAAGACCATATAGTTAACCTTAATATGTGATAGAGCCAGAATAGGACATCCAACCTCAGAGCTGATCTTTCAATCCCCATGCTATTCTGTTTCCAGAAGGATAAAGTGAGATAATACATAAAAGGCCAGGCCAAGTCCTGGGGTTGTCACCTAACCGTGCTCAGGAGAGCATCATGGTTAAGAGTGTGGGCTATGGAGGTGATGGACATCCAATGGCATTCAATTCCACCCTGCTTTTACTAGATTTGTGTGTTAGGCAGAAGCCCTGGTCTCATCTGTAAAAATAGAGTGTTACACCAATCTCACAGGGCTGTAGGGAATACTAAAGGAGGTAACATGTCCCAAGAGTTTATGACAGAGCCAGGCAAAACTCAACCTTCAATAACGCAGGTGGCAGGAGGAAGCAGGGGAGAGCTGGAAACTCCTGCCCTCCTCCCTCCGCCTAGTGTTTCCTTTCTGCAGACGCTGGGAATCACGACCGACATTCGCCACTCTCTCGCCTTAAGAACAGCACCACATCATCTCTTCAGTATTCCAGGGAGGGTAGTAAGGCAAGAATTATTATGATTCCCATTTTATGTGTAGTAAACTGAGGCACAAAGCATTCCAGGAACCACTTTACAAGTGGCAGGCCAGGATTCAGAAGTAGCTCCAAATCTCTGGCCATCATGTTGTAGGGCCCCACACCCAGCTGTCTCTGCTCTCAAAACTGAGGAGCGTTTGAGTCTTGAATGAATGAACAATTTTTCAAAAGATTTTTGAAATCTTTTTAACAAATCAATTCAACAAATGAAAAGAGGGTGTGCAAAGGTTAAACCTAGCTTCCACCATGCAGTGGCTGTGGGTTGCAGGGGTCCTGTGGACATCAAATGAAGAACTGTGCGTAAGCAGCCGGCATAGCGCACCGGGCACATACTAGGTTTGTGTAAACTGGAACAAACTCTCACTAACGCTTGTGCCGGGAACACCGGCCAGGCACAGAGGAGAACCTACACCGCCGGGCGGGGCAGCGGGCGCCCGGGGAAGTGAAAGAGGAGACCGGCAGATGAGAGAAGCGGGTGGCTAGGCACAAGCACTCGTATGATCTGGCCCGGCCCCTCCAGCAGAGCCACTGACTCGGGCTCCCGGGAAGAGAGCGCCCCAGGTCCCCCACCCGCCCCGCACCCACCGCGCACCCAAGCGAGCCCCAGCGCCTCTTTGCTCGCGATGGGGAAGGTCCCGCCGCCAGAGGCCGAGAGGACAAGCCCAGCTTGGGGCTCGGCGTCTGGACACAGGTCTCCCGACTTCCCCGGGGAAGGAGGGAGTGAAGTTGTTTCAGGATCGCGAGCGCAGTGCGAGAACCCCACGGCAACGGACAGAAACAGACCCCACCGGCGCCTCCATCCGCGCGCCGTCTGCCCAGCCTGCCCGCCCCCAGCTCCCTACCTGCCGAAGTGCCCCACGTGATCAAAAATCAGCTCGAAGTTTCGGTGCCCCATGGTGCGGCGGTGCACTAGGCGCCGAGTTCGCCGAGCGCCCGGGGCACCGGGCAGAGCGCCCGGCCCCGCCCCGCGCGGAGGGCACCCGGGCCGCCCCGAACCACCCCGCCCGGCCAGCGGCGCCCCGGGCTGCCCGCCCGCCCGGGCTTCCTGTGCCCCCGCGCGTTAAAGGGCTCGGGCAGCGCGCGGGGCCAGAATCCGTTCCTCCCTCCGGTGCTCGGTCCCTCTGTCTCCCCAGGCATCTTTGTCTCCTCTCAGCCGCCGCGGCCTCTTCCCCAGCGCGCTGTGGTCCCCAGAGCCTGCTGTCGCACCCCCAGCTCCGCCGCTTACCCTGGCCTCCCTGCTGCGCGTCTGACCGCTGGCACGGTGTCCGCGCGGTCGCCACCCTCGAGGGAAGCCTCAGCGCCTCGGGAAAGGTTGTCACGCGACAGCCCAGAGCGCAGAGGCCGGGCTGGGTCTCGGGGCTACGGGAACATACAATCTTCAGAATCACACAGCTTACAACCGTGGCTCTCAAACTTTCGTGCCTAAGAATCGACTGCAGTACTTGGTTTTAAACGATTCGGCCTGCCTGGAATGGAGTCCAGGAATCTGACTTTTAATAAGCAGACCAAGCCATACTTTGAAGTGGTCCGAGGTGTGGCACATACCCAACTCGGGCAAGGAGTAACCTTTCGACTTAAGGCAGTAGGTGAACGAACTTTTGGGAAGAGAGATCCAATGGCCAGTCCCCAGCGCTGAAGCAGAAAATGGAGAATGGACCGTTCTCCATTTCTGTCCACCCGGAGGTGCCCTCCTCTAGTCTTAAGGTCCCCAACCCCCTGCGGTAGCTGTTAGGGACCGGCCGCAGAGCCCCGCTCCGCACCCACCCCGTCCGTGGAAAAACTGTCTTCCATGGTACTGGTCCCTGACGCAAAAAAGGTTAGGGACCGCTGCTCTAGTCAGCCTGGCAGTCACCAGCCCCACTGTCAGTGTGCACTCCACTCTATATGGCCACAAGACCCTGAGCTCCTAGAGGACAGGGTTGCATTCTCTTGATCACTTCCGTAGCTTAAGTCGCATAGGAAAAGCCCTTCCCTTTGCCCTTCTCCACCTCTTCCTTAAAATCTGAGCACAAATACTACTTTCTCAGAGAATTCCAGCAGTCTGAGGGCCAGAACAGGGATCCGCTTAGAGCAGCATAGCGTGGATTCTGATCACTTTGAGGAGTGGCAGGATCTTGCAAGGCTGTGTCAAGGGTTTTACTTTAATCAAAGAGCAAAGAGCTCTATGCAGGGAGTTCTTTCTGCCTTTTTGTTTTTGGAGACAGAGTCTCTCTGCGTTGTCCTGGCTAGAGTGCCGTGGCATCAGCCTAGCTCACAGCAACCTCAAACTCCTGGGCTTAAGCGATCCTTCTGCCTCAGCCTCAGCTGGGACTACAGGCATGTGCCACCATGCCTG
>CAUYRT010105279.1:0-18801 GCA_963574885.1 Lepilemur ruficaudatus | reverse complement strand
TCCTGCCTCAGCCTCCCAAGTAGCTGGGACTACAGGCATGCGCCACCATGCCCGGCTAATTTTTTTTCTATATATTTTTAGTTGGCCAATTAATTTCTTCCTATTTTTAGTAGAGACGGGGTCTCGCTCTTGCTCAGGCTGATTTTGAGCTCCTGACCTTGAGCGATCCTCCCGCCTTGGCCTACCAGAGTGCTAGGATTACAGGCATGAGCCACTGTGCCCGGCAGAGTCTAGCATCTTAAACTGTGTGATTTCTTAAATGTTATATCTTGCCAATGTGTATTATTTTTATCACCTTGTCTGTTGTCTCAGTGTCATTAGCGGTATAACGTTTAAAACCGGGGGGCCTGCATGCTTGTGATCAATAAGAGGGAATGGAGGGCCAGCCCCATACCACTTTCAGGTTGGATGGCAGGGAACCCAGTGGGTAGGAAGCAGGGAAGTAAAACGGCAGGGGAGTGAGCACACACACATACCTGAGGGGCTTTAGCATCCTGCAGGAAAGGCCCAAGTTCTTAGAAACATGTCTAGTTTGAAGTGAGCTAAGTTCCAATGACTCCTTGGGCCTGCAGGATCTTCTGAGGGGATCTTCACTACTAGTAAAGTTTTGAAGCCACACAGTGGGTGGGCTGGATGAGGGTGGAGGGACAGAACCTGAACTCTGAGGTTGGGAGCAGCAGTGATTAAGATGAGCCAGAGGGGTGGGTGACCCAGCTTGGGAACTCAGAAAGAGGGGCATGGAGAAGGGTTATCCGTCTCAGATGCCATACAGAGGTGGAGAAGGATGTAGCACTTAGGATGCCACCTGCGACCTTTCTAGAACAGCAGCATTGGGGTCAATTGCCAAGCTGTAGAGGCTTAAATAAGCAGAGAGAAGAAAGAGCAGAGTCTTCCTCTCAGGGAAGGAGGAAGGTTTTGTGACTGATGGCGGACAGAGGAGAGGGCCAGGCAGGGAGAGCAAGGCGCAAGGCCTGTGACAGGGGCATGTTGCTGCAGAGGTTGGGGGGTTCTGAGCACACATGGAGAAGTTCATCTTGGACAGGAGGGAACATAGCCTTCTCCAGGACAGGAATGACATTGTAGGGAGGGACGTGGATGTAACAACCACTGGCATTTCGTTGCCTGCTTTTGTTCTTGGTAACCTTCGCCAATACACCATGTCAGCCACAGACTCCAGTGGCCACACCCTGGGGCCTTTCTGCCACCAGAATTTTTCCCTCTGATGTCTTCAATGCTGACCACTCTCTGCCTACAGCTTTCCATTCTTCAAGAACCTCCCTTGTTCCTGTCACCATACTCAGCTGTGCGGCCTCTGGTCTCCCAGCCTCTGAGTACCCTCCCAGCCTCAGTCCCTACACTCCAGGCCTAACCCAAGGATCATCACTTCAACCGTTTTCTGCAAACACCTGCAATTTCTTTGCCCATTCTTCTGTCTCACTCTACTCTGTAAAGCTTCTCCAGCCCCAGGGCTCTGACACATGTCAACAAATTCCCAAACCTCAAACTTCAGTCCTGGTTTCTCTCTTCAGCTTAAGACTTGGACTGTCAATTGCCTCCTGGCTGTCTCTAACTGGAGAGTAAGGGTGGAGAAAGATGGGGTGCTAATGGTAAGGGATGGGGGTCAGGGGTGGAGAGGCTGAGGGTTAGTGACATAGTGGACCCAGTAGGGCAGCACATTTGGATTCCAGAGCTGGGAAATTCTGTCTTCAGAGCTGCTTGGAAATTGAGTTGAGGGAAGGAGTGTGGGCAGGGGCCCCTACCATCCGGTGAATGGGATTGGGGCATAGTTTCACCTTTTTATCCTGATGGTCCTGTGTTCTCACACTACTCTCATCTGGTGTGGCCAGTGTCACCCAAGTTTGTTACTATCTATGCACTCCCTGTATGGCTTCCTGAGACCCCAGCATGCAGAGTCTCTCCCCTCTGGTGCAGCCTCACCCTTCCCTCCCCATTCTCCTTGGACCCAGGCCACTTACAGTTGCTCTGGTGTGAAGGAGGGCCTGTTGCCACCTCCCCAAGCCCGTTGGTGAACCCGCTGATGCCAAGGCTGCCCGCCTGATTCTTGATCGCAGACTTGAGCTCGTGATTCTCCCTAATGAGCCGCACTAGCTTCTTTAGTTCCTCATTTTCCCGCACCAGCCTCTCTATCTGATGCCGAAGCCCCTCATAATTGGTGAGTAGAGACATGCCCCGGGGCAGCGGGAAGGGTGCGGCCCACGGGAGGGCACTGCACCTGGAGGCTGCCCAGGGCCCCAGGCCTTGCCCGGGCTGAAGGAGGGCACAGAGCCTGCAAGGCTGGCCTAGTGGGCCCTGGGTATTGTGAGGTCAGAGGCTGGGCCCTCCTCTTTGCCCTCTCTGCTCTAACAGGCTCAGCTCTCTGTGCCTCCTGGTCTGTGCACAGGCCTTGCCTCAGTCTGAAATGTCCTGACCCCTTATCTGTCTGGCCAACTTCACTCTCAAGGTGCCTCCTCTGTGAAGCATCTTCTTGCCCACTGCAAGCTAATTGCTGCCTGCTGGGCTTCCCCAGCAGATGTGTCCTGTGTCTTAGTACTTTCTCTAGTTCCATACAGTTTGCTCCTTAACACTGTGCACTCACTTTACAGGGAGGGCAGAGATTGTGCCACTCCTCAGGAATCCCCAGCATCCAGTAAAGGGCTTGGCACAGGTAGGTAACCAGTGAATATTTGTTAAATGAAAACTCACCATCCTGCCTTCCTGGCCAGGATGCCCCTTCTTGCGATCTTAGACATGCCTGGATTTAGCCTGTCAGGATCTGGGGATGCTCTGTCTTGGATGCTTGGACACTGGCCCATGATTTCTTCTGACCCCAGGTGCTTAGAGTCTTTCTCTGACTGCTGGCCCAGGAGCTTCTTCCTCTAAGCACCTGGCTCCCTGCAACTTGGAGTTTCCATTTTTGGTGGAAACTCAGGTTTTCAGATAACAAATCCCCCAGTGGTGCCTCCTCTGCACCTGGAACTCTATTCCCCAGCTCCTTGAATTTTCCTGACTTTGGTCCTTCAGGAACCCAAGACCACATTCCTGATCTGGTTCCAAGAACTTGGGACTTTGAATCCTCATGGTGCTCCCTTATCTTAGAGCTATCTACAGAGAACTCCATGGACCTGACCTTGGATATTGAGAGAGGGCCTTTCCTCATGACCTCCACTGGCTCTGTGAGCATCTGCTCTCAAACCTCTTCACAGGGCAGGGAGAGGATGGTGAAGTCCAGGTACAGGACAGAGGGCAGACTCCTGGTAGAGGGTGGGGATGAGGAAGGGGCAGAAGATCAGCTGCGATCAGTGTGAGTTGAACATTCTACCTGGACCTCACAATGGGGGGCCTGCCCCCACCCCTCCTCTGACACCCCAGACTATAATTCAGTCTGAGTCACTCTGGCCCCATGGACCAGAGCCCCCAGGGACCAGGGCTGAGGTTTCTTCAGTCACCTCTCTATGGAGTGTCTCTGCTGGGCTTTCCTGCAACATGTAAAAATAAGCTTATCATGGTACTGTCCCACTGTTAGCCTCTCCTTGGGTTGATGCTGCCTGTGATGGTTACATTTTATGTGTCAATTTCACTAGGTTATGATGTCCAGGTGTTTGATCAAAATATAGTCTAGATATTTCTGTGAAGAGATTTTGTAGAAGTGACTAACATCTGCAAAATGTTGACTTTAAGTAGGTTACCTTCAATTGTGCGTGGGCCTCATCCGTTCAGTGGAAGAACTTAAGAGCAAAAAGACCTGAGGTTTTCTGAGGAAGAAGGAATTCTGGCTCAAGACTGTAACACAGAAATCCTGCCTGAGTTTCCAGTCTGCCCTATACATTTTGGACTTGTCAGCCCCCACAATTGTATGAACCAATTCCTTAAAGTAAACCTCTTAATATAAAAGAACTCTGACTGATACACCATTTCTATTTCCCTTTGTACCAATGTTCTTTCCTCCAAAAAAAATATTTTGAGCACCAATTGTATGGCAGGCATTGTGTTAGGAATCGGGCGTTCAGTGATAGTCATAACAGGCACTGTCCCTGCCTTATCAGCTTTACGGTCAGTGGGGAGCAGTCATGCATTGAACAATCCCCTGTGATGAGCGCTGCCTGGGGAAGGCACTGGTGCTGGGAGAGTGTGGATCCAGTCAGTCAGGGCAGCTTTCCCTGAGGAAGTGCTGATCAAAGGGAGGAGTATCAGGTGTGGGAAGAGCTTGGAAGTCATTAGGGAGTGTGCTCCCTAAAGGAAGGGAAAGAGTGGTAGAGTACGAGGGAACAGAGTATGAGGGAAATGGGCATATGTGCTGGGGAAGGATGGAGAGCCCAGGACAGGACAGAGCTTATGGCTATGGGACTGATGTTGATCTTCATCCTAAGGCCTTGGGAAGCCCTCAAAGGGCTTTAAGGAAGAGGGTGTGGGAACAGATTAGAGGGGAAAGATCTGCTGAGTGGTGCATAGTGAGGAGGCAACTGCAGTCAACCAAACAAATGTTGAGGATGGCTGGTTTGCAGGTAGTGCCCTGGAGAGAGTGGGCAGAGTTGAGAAATGTTTAATGATACCAGGTGGACTGGTCTTGGGGATGGCTTGTAAGTGAGGATGAAGACAAGAGCGAGAGCACGGATGGCCTTGCCATTTCTGGTGTGGGTGGTAGAGCAGTTGATTATACCAACTTAATAGGGAAGACCCAGTTTAGAGCAAAGATCCTGAGTCAGGTTTGGATGTGCTGCTGAGATTCAGATGTCAAGGAGATATGTCAAGGAGGCAGGAAGTTACCGTCCCAGGTCCCAGAGAAGAACTTGCTGTGTGGACTGGAAAGATATACTTTGCAGTCATCAGCTTCTAGATGGCAACTGAAGTCATACGAATGGATGAGGTCACCCAGGAATCAGTAGTGAACAAGAGAGAATAGGCCTTAGGCCCACTGTGCCTAGAAAAGCCAGAACAGGTCTGCAAAAGACATAGCGCAGAAGCACCCATAGGGACGGGCAGAAGACCTGGGAAGGCTGGGCTGGGGAAGCCACAGGCAGAGGATATGTCAAGGCTACGAGAAGCAGCAATAGTATCTAATGCTGCTGAGAGGTCAGGTGAGACAAAGACTGAAAAGTGTGCATCAGCCTTAGGGACTCGGAAGTCATTAGGGACATATCAAGGGCTGTTTCGGCGGAGTGATTTGGCCAATGCCAGATTCACAAGCCTGAGAAGTGAGCAGGAAGGTAAAGTGGAGATGGGGCACACACAGCCCTTGGGCCATGTGGAGGAGGAGTATGGGTAGAGCTGCAGGCAGATTCTTCCTGCCCTGCTTCCTTCCTCCTCTTGCAGTCTGGAGCCAGGGAAGACCGTGGTCCTCTCTGCCCGGCCACTGTACCACTGCTGCCTCCAGCCTCTCTTAGAGTTGCAGTGTGCAGTAGAGGTCCTTAAAATACCCAAAGGCTGCCCCAGAACATTAAGCTGCAGCCTCCTGCTCCTTTCTTTGTACTTACCTCTGCCAGGCTGCATCTGTTCTCTCTACTCTTATTTTACTTCATTCCAATTTTCTTGTCATTATTTTTATCTTGTATATACAGAATATCCTTTGGTATCCAAATCTACTGGGTTTGAGTTTGGGATATACCGTAGCACAAGTTTGGAGAATGAGATTCATCCAAAAAATTTCTCCACGTCAATTTGGATCATGTGTTTCGGGTGAGAGTCTGGGAAGTAAGAGGCACTGAGCCTCACTACCCTGTCTTCAGTCCTGCTCGTTTGAGCTCCTGGACAGCACCACTTGACAGGCTACAGTTCCTGTCTGTAGGGAGGTCGAATCTGCAGGACTGACGGGAACCTCCTGGCATCCACTCAGAGTTTGCATTCTTCATGGGCTTGTTAGGAACTCGCTGTAAACAACCCTCTGTGTTGTTCCACTTGCTTATGCTGCATCAGATCTCCTCCTTGGGTTTGGGTCACTGGATTTTGTGCAGTTTGTCCCCATTCACATTTGCCTCATTAGATTCAGCTCAGCATTCCAAGTTGGCAAGGCCTCCAGGGATCTTTGCTCCCCTCTTGGCTTTGGATTCTTTGCAGGTTTAACAAGCTTCATTCTAAAGCCATCTTTTCAAGGCACAAAATTGCTGAAGAATAGGGGCCTTTACCCTGGAGCCTTCTGTCCATACTCCTCTCCCTCCTTTTGGCTCCACTCTCACCTACACAGACAAGCTGTAACATGCCACCCCCATGCTGGACGTGCTGAGAGGCACCTGCTGGCAAGGAGCCACATACTGCATGTGGCCAGCGCACATCCTGGCAGTACTGGCCATGTGATCATTTCAATCCTGCCTGCTGTGGTTGTTTTTGACCTCTGGGTCTGCCAGCATGTGGTTAGTTGTGTTGCTGACAGGGAGTTCCTGGGCAGATTTGTCCAGTCATCGCTCCAACAGATTTAGTTGGCCTTTGACGGCCAGTGCCTTCCTGGATGTCAGTGGCAACTCTTGCCTACCCTTCTCCTATACTTCAGACAATGAAGGGCCATGGCTGGCACTTACTGAGTGCTTATTGTAGACCAGGCACTGTTGTGACAATCCTAACAACACCCTGAGGTGGATAGTACCCCATCCAACAGGTGAGAGCACTGAGGCACAGTCATGTCATGTGCCTAGGCTCCCCTCCTCACTCCAGACCCCTGGGTCTTTCAGCATTTTCCCAGCTGCCAAGGTCAGGGCTTGATGCAGGCAGCCTAGCCTCTGATCTGTTCTTCTTGCCTCTAGCCTCACCTCTCCTTGCAGTCTCTCTCTGAGAGCTGCCAGGGGGAAGGGGGCATCTTTCTGAAACCCTGTCAGATATAGGCTCTGCCCAGAGGGAAGACTCAGAGTAATATCCCAGGAGAGGACAAGGGCCACAGCATATTCTCCTCCATATCATAGAGCCCAGTACAGGCCCTGGCACATAGTAGGTGCTCAGTAAATGTATGAATGCACTTTTAATTTAACCTTTTTTTTTCTTTTCTAAAAGAATCCTATCATGAAGCTAGAGAAAATGTTGTGCTGACTAGCAGTTGAGACAGGCAAGGCTCTAAGTGGTCTTCTGAGTGTCTGAGGACAAGCTCCTGAGTTTCTGAGAGAGCCCATTGTCCCCTGAATGAGTCTGGAGAGCCTTGAGAAGGCAGATGACCCCCAGAAGAGCAGGGACATCTGCTTGTTTACCCAGGACCCTGTCAGCTAGGAGATGGGAAGAGGGGCCTCAGGACAAAGGCTCCTGATGTCTTGGCTAGAAGCAGAGACTTCTGGAGGTATGACCTTAGTCACCATCCTCAGGGGTCATCCAGTTAGTGCTCAGGAAAGGCTCAGGAACTAAAGGCCAGGGGCAGAGACAAGGAGGGCTTTGTTAGGCTTCCATGTTGTTGGTTCTTTTCTACTTTTTACAAAGCATTGTTTGGAAGGCAGCAAGGAAAGGGAGAGCTGGGGAGACCAGCACTCAGGCTAGGAGTTGAAAACCATGAAGGGTAGAGCAGTTGGCTCTAAGAGAAAAGAGCAAGCGGACACCAGGGCCTACTGGAAGTGTGTGGTTGGGGTTCCAGACCCTCAGACTTTGTCTTAGGCAGTTTGGGCTGTTAAACGAATTATCATAGATGGGGCAGCTTAAACAAAAAACATTTATTTTTCACAGTTCCAGAGGCTGGGAAGTCCAAGGTCAAGGTGCTGGCAGTTCTGGTGTCTGGGTGAGGATTCATTTCCTGGTGTGCCAATGTCTGCTTGTGTCCCTACGTAGTGGAGTATAAAAAGACAGGGAGGAAGTGAGCTCTCTGGCTTCTTTTTATAAGGGATCCACCCTCATGACCTAATCGCCCCCTCATACCATCATATTGGGGGTTAGGATTTCAACATACAAATTTGGGATGGGGGCACAAACATTCAGTTCCTTGTAGACTCTGAAGCTGTAACCTCAGACTTGTGCTGCCCTTAGCCCTGACCTTCAGTTAATCTCTACTCCTCCTTCAGGGATCAGCTAGCATGCCACCCCTCAGGGTCCCCCAGTCTCCGTCAGTCCTCATCAGACTGGTCACTCTCCCTTCAGCAGTAGCACAGTGGAGATAGAAGCCTCACTTCCCAGCTTCCTCATCGTGGGCTTGGGGCAGGCCCTGACTCTACTTTCTGTGTCTCTGTCTCTTCATCTGTCAAGTGGGGACAGTAATGCTTCTGTCTCCTGCTGTTGCTATGAGTACCAGACCAGACAGTGCATGTAAAGCAGTGAGAGCATTGCCTAGCAGAGTACAGCTAAATGCATTTTCTCATCCACCCATGGATCTTGAAAACTTGCCAGGTATCAGGCATGCTGTGGGTCCTGGAAGAAACATCAAGGAACAGCCAGGCGTGTGGGAGTCCCTGCTCTCTCTCTGGCTCTGTTTATATTGCCAGGAGCTGCCAGTATAGCCAGGCTAGAAGCTGACAGGGATGGGGAGCATCAGGCTCCCCTACCTCCATTCCCTGCCCAGAGGGTGTTCACTAAGTCTGAGTGGAGAGACAGGAGGGCAGAGCATCTGACTGACAGGCCTGAGTGAGGATTCCTGCTCTGCTTGTTATGGTCAGGTGACCAGGGTCTGTGTGACCCTCTCCATGCCTCAGTTTCCTTCTCTGGAGCATGGGGTGGTGATGCCATCTCAAGGCCATTGTGAGGACTGTGCATTTTGTTCTTGGCTCCACAACAGGCATCGAACACCATCTCTTATCAGTGCAGGAAGCACAGCAAAGGCCCTGCTACCCTAAGGCTGACATTCTGGAGGACAATGGGCAGTTGACATATAATGGGATGATGATGTGGGGGTGTATGCCTTGTGAGGAGGATGAACCAGGCGAGGAGAGGGCAAAAGGGTAGAGTGCTGCATGGTGCAGAGTGGTTGGGAGGCCTCCCTGACAAGGGGCTGCTTGGGAAAAGATGTCAAAGAAAGTAGAAAATAAGAAAAGGCAAAGCCTTGCTGACAGAGGGGACAGCCAGTGCAAAGGCCCTGGGATGCGTGAGCAGGCTTGGTGTGTTTTTGAAGACCATCAAGGAGGACCAGAGATGGAGGGGAGACACGTGGGGAGAGGGGATGACTGAATCAGAGAAGCCCAGGATGGGGACTGCAGCTGAGATAAGGGCTTTGGATTTCACACCCAATGAGATACAAAGGCTAGGAGGGTTTACAGTAGAGAATGAACTGGTCTTATTCAAAGAACCGTGCCTGCTTTAAAGGACCAGTTCACATAAATATATGATTGGTGAGCCCTGGGGATGCAGGATAGTAGCTTCTGTCAGGTCCCTGAGGTCCACTGTCAGTACTTCTGAAGGTTCTTGGTAAGTCCTTATGGAGCAAACATTTGCAGCCTACCTGGCCCTGCCCACTTCCCTTGCTCTTTGGCTTCATGGTGAAGGCCAGGCATCTCTGCTGGCTCCCCCATCTCCTGTATCTCCATCCTAACTCCAACAGCTCACCTCAGACTTTCTGCCTTTATGGTTGTTGGTCCAGCCACAGACGCTCTACTTACTCCTCTCCCAGTCTCTTTTGAGCTGGGCACTGTGTTCACCCCATACACCACATAAGCCTGCCTTGCTCACAGTTTGTGCCTTGACCCTGCTCTGGGACGCTGGGCCTGACCCGGTGCCTGTGTCACACTCTTGCTGGCCCCTGCAGCCAAGGGCAGACCTGGGAGATGCTGTCTCTTAGATATAGCCTGTTCCTGAGTGGACAAGTGAGTCAGCCCTTTCCCCAGCCCTCAGCTCAACTAAATTGGAACAGAGTTTGCAAAAGTTTTCATCAGGAATCTCCACGAACACAGAGGGAGGTGGCAGGCGACAGAGGGGCCCGATTTTAGGCCCGTGTCTGGGGAGCGGCACTTAAATCCAGCCTTCCACTGGCTGTGTGAGTGGGAATGTAAGGTCATTGCAGACTGAGTTGCCTCCTGTGTGGAGTGGGGATAACATCTGCACTCAGTTTGTCTTAAGGGGCAGATGATGTCTGGTAAGTGCTGAGGCCAGTGAACACCTGCTTATGATTCCAGACTTCTGAGACTCAGGTTCTTCACCTGCCTGAGCCCCAGGGCTGCAGGAGGAAGGACTACAGCAATGGTATGTAAGAGTGGAATGGCCTAATGACCGACAGACCTTACTAGGTTATTCTGATAAGACCGCCAAGCTGAATCTCATATGTCAGGAGTGACACAGGATTAGAGCCCACCCTGTAGGGTATCTTCCAGTCCTCTCTGAAGCCAGTCAGGCCTCCCTACCCTTGGCCCAGAGGCTGCCCAGGCTCCCACACCTGTACTAGTTAGCCCTTGGGTTGGGGGTCTGGGTTCTGGACCTGAGGTTGGCTTTTCCAACTTGTTCATACCTTGCTGGGTTCCAGACAGAGCTCAGTGGTAGGCCTTTCCCCTGGGGAAGCTTCGCTTCTTCCCTTGACATTTTTGGCCAACCTTTTCTGCCTGGTCCTAGGAATGTGTCTCTGCTTTTCTTCCTTCTTTGGCCAGATCAAAAGTAAAGACTTTCTCAAACCCGAGGAGTTCAGGTTTCTGACACAGGATCTTCCTAGATCTAAGTATAGGACCTTTCTAGATGTTTGCTGTGTGGTGATGATGGACACCTGCTTAGGCCAATCAATGCTCAGATCCTGCCCTGAGCAGTTTTGCCTCCACTCCCTGTGGATAATCCTCCCTCCCAGGAAGTTCCCCTTGCAGGGTCTAGGAAAGTCTAACCTTCAGGCCATTGTGAGTTCTGACCCCAGAACCTCTCTTCAGTTTGTCTGGGTCCTTAGGCCTATTGTGCTGTAGTTTTATTATATAGATGAGTAGAAGTACACTCATGTGGTATAGTTGGGACTCTTAGTTTGTTGTGTTATAAATGGGAATAGTTTGAGCATAAAGCACATTTCATGTTTATTTGTGTGTGATTTTATCCATGAGAAACATTATGTGAAAACAGAAAACAAAAATAGCACTTAGCTGAATGGATCACAGCCACATCGGAGTACACAAAATACACACACCTCAGAGGTCTACCAGTTGCCTCAGTTCATCGAATGTCATTGTGTGTCCTATGAGTCACACCTGCTGACACCTGGTATTACATCTTTCCACTGGATTTCAGATAACCCACTCCACAATAACCCACAAGTCATAATCCTTCCCACACTCACTTCCACAAGCAAACTTCAGGTGTTTTTCATGGCAAATGCTATGTTTATTGTAATATTTATGTATTTCTTAATTATTTAACATATGCAAAACTGTACTATCATTTTTGTTCAGTTCCTATCACTTTAAAACATTTTATTATTTAAAAAATTGTAGTAAAATACATATAAAATTTATTATCATAACTATTTTTAAGTATGCAGTTCAGTATTAAATACATTCTTAATGTTGTGCAAACATCATCACCATCCATCTCAATTCTTTTCATCCTCTAAAACTAAAACTCTGTCCCTATTAAACACAAACTCTCCATTCCCTCCTCCCCCAGTCCTGGAAACCACCATTCCACTTTCTGTCTCTCTGAATTTCACCACTTTATGTACTTCATATAAGTGGAATCATATAGTTGTCCTTTTGTGACTGGCTTATCTCACTCAGCATAGTGTCCTCTAGGTTCATCCACGTTGGAGCACGTGTCAGAATTTCCCTCCTCTTTCAGGCTGAATAACATTCCATTGTACGTATATACCACATTTTGCTTATCCATTCATCTGTTGATAGACACTTGGGTTGCTCACTTTTAAGCTATTGACTATCCCTTTTTATTTATTTATTTTAATTGTTTAATATTTTGTAGAGACAGGGGCCTCACTATGTTGCCCATGCTGATCTCGAACTCCTGACCTCAAGCTATCCTCCTTCCTCAGCCTCCCAAAGTGCTGGGATTACAGGTGTGAGCCACTGCACCTGGCTGGCTATCCCTTTTTAAATGTGTTATTGATGACTTTTTTTTTTTTGAGACAGAGTCTCACTCTGTTGCCGGGGCTAGAGTGAATGCCGTGGGGTCAGCCTAGCTCACAGCAACCTCAAACTCCTGGGCTCAAGCAATCCTTCTGCCTCAGTCTCCCAAGTAGCTGGGACCACAGGCATGCGCCACCATGCCCGGCTAATTTTTTCTATATATTTTTAGTTGGCCAATTAATTTCTTCCTATTTTTAGTAGAGACGGGGTCTCACTCTTGCTCAGGCTGATTTTGAGCTCCTGACCTTGAGTGATCCACCCGCCTCGGCCTCCCAGAGTGCTAGGATTACAGGCGTGAGCCACCGCACCCGGCCTATTGATGAAGTTTTTGAGTGTTGTGCCTCTAGCGCCATTTTCCTTATAAGTCTTTTGGTTTTTATTGTGCTGGTTGGACCCTGGCTCAACCTGCCTCGTGGCTCTCTGCAGTTATTTAACCTCCCTGAACTGCAGACTCCTCATCTTTGAAATGGTGCTTATAATCCTGTCTCCCCCATTAGTTTCTCTGTTTGACAGCACACAACTGGACATGTCCCTGCTATGTATAGATGTGTTCACATCCCTAGGCATGCAGTATGGACGAGACAGTGAAGCTATTCCAAGTACGAGGGCTGTGAAGACAGTCGAACAGTGTGATAGGACAGAGGGGCCAGCTGAGCAGGGCAAGGGCACTGGGGGGACTTGTGGCTGAGAGCTGGGGCTGAGGGGGAACAGCAAAGCTCCTGAGGCAGGAACCAGCATGCTGTGTGGAAGAACTGCCAGATGACGTTGGGGCAGGACAGCATGAGCTGGGGAAGAGGCCAGGAAGAGCAGTCAGTGGGGAAGGCTGGGCAGCACATGTAGGGCCTGTACACAGGATGCATGCGGAGCAGGCTGGGTTGGAAGTCTACGTGACATGAGGTATGTAAGACACAGGAACTACTCTATAAGTTTTAGCTACTGATTGACTGTGTGAGAGCAAGGGTAAAGAGAGGGGGTGCTTTGAATTTGGGACAGTGGGGACATGCCAAGGACACTGGGCTACCCTGCCCTGTGACTGTCCTCCCTGCCTTGGTCTGCCCCAGCAGAAGATAGAAAAGGCTGGTAGGGGTGTGAAGGCCATGGGACATGTGACATGGAGCAGGCCCTGTCCACCTTGGGGAGGGAAGGACAGACTCTGCCTGAGGGGAAGTCTAGGAAATGGAAGGGAAGGGAGAGGGGGAGGATGGAGGGGACTGGTCCCTCAGCAGTTCTGTGGAGGCCGGAGGGGCACCTGGGGATTTGCACCTGGGGGGCTGGAGGAGCAGGGATGAGAAAAGCCTGGCTGAGCCTTGACCCAGTTGTGGGAAAGGGAGTGCTCCAGACCACGAGATCCTCACATGGAAGCCTGGCCCAGTCCGTTCCCAGGGTGCATCAGCTCAGCCTCGCTTTGGGAGTCTGGAGATGAGGAGGTGAGCTCACCTGAGTGGAGAAAGGCTGAAATCCCCGCAGGGCAGTGCCTGTGTCAGGGCAGGGAGTCGGAAGAGCTGGGGAGGAAAGACGAGGGCCGTAAAACTGCTGAGGTCAGCACTGAAGTCTGGGAGAATGAAGAAAAAGAAGGGAGACTGGGTGAGTGGGATCTTCCAAGGAGCACATGGGAAGGCAGAGAGGAGAAGATAGATGACAGACACTTGGAAATAGACACTTGCAAGAAATGGCCAATTCAGGAGGGAATCAGACTCAGATTTTGTCAGGTAGGGCGGCATCTCACCCACCCACATGGCAACATGGCAAGGTGGGAGAGGGTGTGCCCACAGGCAGCTGGAGTACTCTCACACTCGGTTCTCAGTTCAGTGACTGTTCATTTTGTGTCAGGGGCTGTAGATACAAAATAAGATATTCCGCCTTTAGCTTAGCTTACTGTCTCCTAGATCAAAGTGGCCAGAGCAACATGACCCCCAACTATGACAGTAGTGTTGGGAATGGAAAGGGTGCGGAAAGAAAACCACCATCTTCTTTCAAGTTAAAAGTCAGATCCTGAAAGATTGGTATCAGGAAATGAATCACCTATGGGAGGGGTAATTCTTTTTCTTTGGGTTTCACCTACCTCTTGGGGGTTCTCTGTCCTTCCTACTCTTAATTCCACGTTAGACTCAGGGACTCTTTGAGACAATTCAACAAAGATTGGATTTACTGAGCACCAACTGTGCGCCATACAGCGTACTGGGCATTGAGGTAGTGTTGTTTGGCACATTACAGACAATTAATGAAGTGGCACACACAGATAAGTAAATGAGCAGTGACCAAACAGTGAGCAAGGTTTCTTCTGGGGAAGCTGAGGCAAAGGTCACCTAACCCTGGCTGGGAGGTCAAGGGGGTGTATCAGAGGAATAACGTCTGAAGATCTAAGTCTTAAGAGGGAGATGGCCTGGTTAAATGAATGTCAGATGAGGTTAGGATGGGTAAACACTCAAAGATCCAGAATCAAGGGAGGTTGGTGTGGTGGAAGTGTGCAGTGTGAAGACAAGCGAGAGGCAAGGCTGGGGACATCAGCAGAGGTGTATCACACAGAGTTTGAGGCCATGTAAGAGTTTGGATTTTATCTTGGGTGGTGAGGGTGGGGCAGTGGTTCTTACCTACGGGCTGTACATTTGGAAATGTGTGTGAGCTCTTTGGGCTGTCGCAAAGACTGTGGGGTGTCAGTGCCAAAAATGCTAAGCCCCTTGCGCTGTGTAGGATGGTCCAGCACATTTGTTCTGACCAAATGCAGGAGAGTCCCTGTTGAGAAACACTACATCTTCAATGCTTAGCCAAGAAAGAGTATTTCAGTCTCCAAATGTATTCTTTTATTATCTTATTGTTAATTTTTGATTTTATTAACTTGTGGTCAGAAAGTAAAATTATTATAATATTCTTCTGTATAGCTATCATTCTTTCATTTTGATTGCTGGACACTCTGTGCATGTTGCACAATTTATACATCCATAATCTTGCCTTTGGGTTGTTTGGGCAATTTCGGTTGTTTATAGGTTTTGCTAATATGAACAATGACACTGTGAACCTTCCTATATATGTCTCCAGGTATACAAGTACAAAAGCCTGTCCTAGGCATACCTAGGAATAGAGCTCAGGGTTGTAGGAATGTGAATTTTCAACTTTACAAGATAATGCCAAAATTTTTTTTTTTGAGATGGTGTCTTGCTCTTGCTCAGGCTGGTCTTGAACTCCTGAGCTCAGAGTGATCCTCCCACCTAGGCTTCCCAGAGTGCTAGGATTACAGGTGTGAACCACCACGCCCACCCCCAGCCAATAATGCCAAATTGATTTGCTAATTTACCTGCTTATCAGTGATGTGCAAAGTGATTCTATAGATCTGTATCTTTTCCAATACTTGATATTGTTAGACTTCTTAATTTTCGCCTATCAGGTAGTATCTCATTGTGGTTTTGATTTCATTTAGTCATTCAACAAGTATTTATTGAGTGCTAACTCTGTGCCAGGCACTGCATTAGGACTAGACTTGCATCCTCTCGATAATTTATGAGGTTGAACATACTGTCACATGTTTCATGGGCATTTGCGCTTACTCTTCTGTGAAATACCCATTGCAGTGTCCATCCTCTTAGGTCTACTGAACATTCAGCCCCACCCATAAGACAACCACAGGCCACCCTTGGTACCGGTCTGCTCAGAATGGTGTAGGCCAAGAAATATAGTTGGTCAGCTGCAGAGTTATACCTTCTTTTTCTGCAGGAGTCCATGGAGTGGTTTATGTAGCCATCAAGGCTACATCTTTAGAACTCTAGGTGACAGCTCACATGCAAGGAGATGAGATACATATCAGGTGGGGCAAGAGTCATCTTGGCTTCCAAACCTTATGCTTCGCAGGAGCTACTATGTCTTATGACAGTTCCATTGGTGTAGCTTTGAGGGTCTTCATGAGAGACATGCCCCATTTCAAGAGTCACCGTCCTCCAGGAAGCCCAGAGTTATGGCTTCCCATCAAGCATTCACAGTTCATCTATGGAGCCTCCTTGTCCACATGCAGCTTACCAACAGGGGTAATTTTTACCCTAAGCTGTGTTGCCTAGTCACATACTTGACATTCTACCTTTATCTGGTTACCAGGGGAAAATAGCTAGAGAGTTAACCAAAAGTCAGATTCTCAAGCAGAAAAGAGTTTTTTTTACACTGTGCCCACATCCATTTTTTAAAAATCAACTTTATTGAGTATAATTGTTGTGCAAAAAAATGCACTCATTTTAAGCGAACAATTTAATGAGTTTTGACAAATGTATATACCATGTAACCACCATTACAGCCAAGTATAGAATACTTCTATTACCCTAGAAAGTTCCCTTGGGCCTTTTCCTAGTCAATTCCTACCCCCTACCCCTGCCCTAATAGAGCAGTCTTTTCTAGAGTTTTACAGTGTATCATCCTCTTTTGTGTCTGGCTCTTTTGTTCAGCATAGTGTTTTTGAAATTCATCTATGTGCTTATGTGTATTATTAATTAGTTTCTTTTTATAACTAAGTAGTATTCTATTATATGACTATACCACAATTTGTTTATCCATCTACCTGTTGATCAATATGTTAGTCATTTCCATTTTTGGCTATTATGAATAAAACTGCTATGAACATTTATGTATAAGTCTTTGAATAAAGATCTAGGAGTGGAATTGCTAGATCATATGGTAAATATATGTTTAATGTTATAAGAAATTGCCAAATTGTTTTCCAAAGTGGTCACATGGTTTTACATTTCCATGAGCAGTAAATGAGAGTTCCAGCTGCTCTACATCTTTGCCAGTATTTGGTATTGTAAGTCTTTAGCTATTCTAGTGAATCTACTAGCATCTCATAGCAGTTTTAATTTGCATTTCCTTCATGACTAATGACATTGAAAATATTTGCATGTGCTATTGGCCATTTGTATATATTCTGTAAATTCCTTTTCAAACTTTTGCCCATTTTAAAAAATTAGGTTGAGTATCTTCTAATTATGAAGTTGTAAAAATACTTATACAGTCTGAACACAAATCTTTTGTTAAATATATGGATCACAAATATTTTCTCCCAGTTATGGTTTATTTTTTAATTTCCTTAACCGTGTCTTTTGGCCAGGCGAGGTGGCTCACACCTCTAATCCTAGCACTCTGGGAGGCCGAGGCAGGCGGATCACTCAAGGTCAGGAGTTCAAAACCAGTCTGAGCAAGAGCGAGACCCTGTCTCTACTGAAAATAGAAACAAATTAATTGGCCAACTAAATATATATATAGAAAAAATTAGCTGGGCATGGTGGCGCATGCCTGTAGTCCCAGCTACTTGGGAGGCTGAGGCAAAAGGATTGCTTGAGCCTAGCAGTTTGAGGTTGCTGTGAGCTAGGCTGATGCCATGGCACTCTAGCCCAGGCAACAGAGTGAGACTCTGCCTCAAAAAAGAAAATAAATAAAAAATAAATAAATAAATAAATAAAACAGTGTCTTTTGAAAAGCAGAAGTTTTTAATTTTGATCCAGTTCAATTTACCAAAGATTTTTTAATGGTCCATGCTTTTTGTGTCCTACCTAAGAAACTGACTACTCTAGGGTCATGAAGATATTCCCTTAAGTTTTCTTCTAGAAGTTTTTATAATTCACAATTTTACATTTAGAGAACATTAGATTTACATTACATTTCAAGTTAATTTTTTTTTTTTTTTTGAGACAGAGTCTCCCTCTGTTGCCCGGGCTAGAGTGTCATGGCATCAGCCTAGCTCACAGCAACCTCAAACTCCTGGGCTCAGGCGATCCTCCTGCCTCAGCCTCCCCAGTAGCTGGGACTACAGGCATGATCCACCATGCCCAGCTAATTTTTTTTTCTATATATTTTTAGTTGACCAATTAATTTCTTTCTATTTTTAGTAGAGACGGGGTCTTGCTCTTGCTTAGGCTGGTTTTGAACCCCTGACCTTGAGCGATCTGCCTGCCTCGGCCTCCCAGAGTGCTAGGATTACAGGCTTGAGCCACTGCACCCGGCCCAAGTTAATTTTTACATATAATGTGAGATAAGGGCTGAAGTTCTTTTCAAAACAAATATGGATATCCAATTTTTCCACCTCCATTTGTTTAAGGAAATATGCATAAGTCTATTTCTGGATTGTCTATTCTGTTCCACTGATCTCTATGTCCCACCTTATGCATTGTATCGATTATTTTTTATTATTATATTTAACATTTATTAAAATATTGAACATATTTTGGCTGTAGTAGTAATGTACTCTTTATTCACACATTAACAAGATCTAGCAGTGGTTCTAATGACTATGCTAATTTTGAAGAAGAGATAGGCATGGCACTTTTTTTTTTTTTTTTTTTGAGACAAAGTCTTGCTCCATTACCCAGGCTAGAGTGCCATGGCGTCAGCTCACAGCAACCTCAAATTCCTGGGCTCAAGCGATCCTCCTGCCTCAGCCTCCCAAGTAGCTGGGACTACAGGCATGCGCCACCATGCCCGGCTAATTTTTTCTATATATTTTTAGTTGGCCAATTAATTTCTTTCTGTATTTAGTAGAGATGGGGTCTCGCTTTTGTTCAGGCTTGTCTTGAACTCCTGACCTTGAGCGATCCACCCGCCTCGGCCTCCCAGAGTGCTAGGATTACAGGCCACTGTCTTGATTATTGTAATTTTATAGTAAATCTTGAAATCAGCTAGTATAGGTGCTCCAAATTTGATCCTCTTTTTCTTTCTTTCTTTTTTTTTGAGACAGAGTCTCACTCTGTCACCCGGGCTAGAATGCCGTGGCGTCAGCCTAGCTCACAGCAACCTCAAACTCCTGGGCTCAAATGATCCTTCTGCCTCAGCCTCCCAAGTAGCTGGGACTACAGGCATGCACCACCATGCCCGGCTAATTTTTTCTATATATTTTTAGTTGGCC
>CAUYRT010105276.1:0-96043 GCA_963574885.1 Lepilemur ruficaudatus | reverse complement strand
AGCTTGAAGTCTGGAAGACTGATGCCTCCCAGTTTGTTCTTTTTATTTAAAATTGCTTTGGCTATATGAGGTCTTTTCTGGTTCCATACAAAGTGAAGAGTTATTTTTTCTAGATCTGTAAAGAATTATGATGGTACTTTGATGGGGATTGCATTTATTCTGTAGGTGACTTTAGGTAATAATGACATTTTAATGATATTGATTCTACCAATCCATGAACAAGGTAGATTTTTCATCTGTTTACATCTTCCACAATTTCCTCTTTTAGCATTTCATAGTTCTCCTTGTATAAATCTTTTGTATCTTTAAAATTCATTAAATACATTCCTAGATATTTAATTTTCTTTGGGGCTATAGTAAAAGGTACTGCATTTTTTATTTGAGTTTTGGCTTGACTGTTATTGGCATATATGAATGCCTCTGATTTGTGTATATTGATTTTGTAACCAGAGACTTTACTGAATTGGATACTTCACAATTTTGATATTCTCTCAAAATTTCCCAAATACCTCTAATGATAAGAGTCATTTGAGCACTTGACAATTAAGTTTCCCAGGCTTCTCCCTGCCTGGAGAATCTCATTCAGTGTGTCTGGAGTGGGGCCTGGAGATTTGCACTTGTAACAAGGATTTTAAAATTACTGTATTAGTTATCTATTATCTCAAATTACGTTAAAACGTCATGGTTTAAAGCAGCTATTATCATGTATTATCTCTTATGGTTTTTGTGGGTCAGTTTTTCAGACAGGGCTTGTCTCTGCTCCACAATGCCTGGAACTTCTGCTAGATGGCAGCAGTTCTGAACCCCAGGTCCTCCAGGGAGCGCCTGAGTGCTTGTTCTCGCACATGTCTGGCAGTTGATGCTGCTTGTTACCTCAGAGCCTAGATGGGCCTGTCAGCTGGAACACCTATACAGGAAGCCTGAGCTTCCTCTCAATATATGACTATGTTTCAAGGACAACTATCCTGAGAGAAAGAGAGAGAGTCAGGCAGAAGCTCTGTCCTTATTATGTTCTAGTCTAGAAATTTATACAGCATTCCTGCTGTCATACTCCATTGGTTCAGACGGTCGCCCACCCTCTCCCCAAATCAAGCAAAGAAAACATAGATCCCACCCCTCTTGGTGAGAGGAGTGTCAGTCACATTGTAAAAAGAGCATACATACACAGGTACGGCCATCTTTGGAAAAGATGTCCCAGGTCACTTTATGACCATAATAATTCATATTCCCCCTTTGAGGAAGGAGAATGTACTCATCCCATCCCCCTGGACTCTCGAGTCTCATCCCATTACAACATCAGGCTCTGGGCTGGGCACTAGATGGTGGACTGTGGTATCCAGCCTCCAAGACTGTCGTCCCCCATGAGCCTTACCTCCTGGTGTTCATGCCTTGGTGCAGTCTCCCTTATTGGATCAGGGCTGATGCAGATGAACAACAGATCATAGCAGAACTGGCAGTGTTTAACTTCTAAGGGCAGGTTATAAAAATCATTGCAGTTTCTGCTAGGTCTCTTGTTACTCGCCTTGGGGGAAGCTAGCCACCATGCCATAAAGACACTCAACAACCCTTTGGAGAGGCCCACGTGGAGAGGAACTGAGGCTTCCTGATGGCAGCCAGCACTGACTTGCCAGACATGTGAATGAGTCACCTTGGAAGTGGGTCCTCTACCCCGAGCCTAGCCTTTGAATTATTGCATCCCCAGTGGATGTCTGACTACAACCCCTTGAAAGACTCCAAGGCAGAACTGCCCTCCAAGCCCCTTCTGAATTCTTGTCTCTTAAGCCACTGAATTTTGAGATGACTTATTTCATAGCATTAGGTAACTAATGCAGCTCTCCAGGTAAATATAATTTTACTGATTGTGTAGATAGAGTTCCAAGCAGGGCAGGGAGAAACAAAAGAGCATTGTTGGTGGGAACACCTTTAATCATTATAAACAATCTTGTGATAAGTAAACTGTGTCCACCAAAAGTGGGAAGTAAGGTTCTGCTTCTCATTTTTGAGATCTAGCATGGAAGAGGATGGAGTTTAACCCCATCCTGAAAGAAATAGGGAAGCTTTTGCTACATTTTAAAATGTTGTGGTAAAAGCAATTCTGAACTTCAGGTCCTTCAGGAAGAAAACTTTACAATGGGCAAGTTTATCCTCAGATTTTTTCTTTAACAGAGTAGAGGCTCATTCTCCTTGCAGAGGAGAAAAGCCCCTATCCTCAGATATTAACTTGAGTTTGTAGGGTTCTTGGCAGTTATTAGCCCTGCATCCCTTCAAGAATAGGACTATACATGTCCTTTGCCCACTTTTTAATGAGGTTGTTTGATTTTTTCTTGCTGATTTTTCTGAATTCTATATAGATTCTAGTTATCAGCCCTTTAAAAGAGCTAAAAGTAGAACTACCATTTAATCTAGCAATTCCACTACTGGGCATCTACCCAAAGGAAAAAAAGACATTCTATAATAAAAACATCTACACCAGAATGTTTATAGCAGCACAATTCACAGTTGCAAAGACGTGGAAACAACCCAAGTGCCAATCAATAAACAAGTGGATTAATAAAATGTGGTATATATATACCATGGAGTACTACTCAGCCACAAAAACAATGGTGATCTAGCACTTCTTGTATTATCCTGGATGGGGCTGGAGCCCGTTTTCCTAAGTGAAGTATCACAAGAATGGAGAAACAAGCACCACATATACTCACCATCAAATTTGTACTATTCTATCAATACTTATGTGCACATATGGAAGTAGCACTCATTGGGTATCGGGCAGGTCGCTGGGGGAGAAGATGTTGGGTATATTCATACCTAATGGGTGCAGTGTACACTTTCTGGGGGATGGGCACACTTGTAGTTCTGATTCAGGCAGTACAAAGGCAATACATGTGACCTAAACGTTTGTGCTCCTGTAATATTCTGAAATAAAACAACAACAAAAGAATAGGACTATAGACACCATGTTTAACTCCTGAAATTAGGTCCCCATGCAAATAATAATTTCCACCTTCGTTGTTTTTTCTGCAGGCTGCATGTTAGTTAGTAATTATTCTCCTGGGAAAAGTCTACCAGGCTGACTCAGCTCTCATCCCTACAGTCTGTCAGGCAGCAGGGTTGTACATTTTTAAAGGAGTGGAGACAATCTTCCAGTGAGAAAGTATATGGTGATATCAACCATAAACTATATTGCTGATATTGTAGGTTACTAAGGTTTTAAAATATCAAATAATCCTTAAATATTCCATGATTTCTTTCCTTTAGAAAGAGAGAAATAAAACCTTGGGCATGATATTTTTCTACAGTAGACCTGTGGAATAAATATAAAAAGTTCTACCAGAGCTAGTGGGAGAACTGAAGAAACAGGATTGAAAATTCAAAAGTAAACTAATTATACCACTTGTACTGACCATTGGCCATTGTATTTGTTTTATCTGCAGCCTTTGTGCCCCTAGCTACAGCCTAACATTCTCACTTTCAGTGGCAAGTTAGTGAATATTCAGCTGTGTGAGATGTTGGAGGGCCCAAGGCCCTTTGGGACATTCTCTCGGCCACCAAGTAGCTGAGGGGTTTGCATAAGAAATAGAGACATACATACAGATGTCTGTGATACAAGCTTCTAGGTGATATAAGTAATAAATGAGTACTTGGATATTGAGAGAGGAGATTGCTTGAGAGCTGTTTTAAAAATAATAGCTAAGAGTTTCATAAGTTGTGAAAATAATGCGTATTTACTACAGAAAATCAAATCAATACAAATAAACAAATAGAAGAAAATTCATTATCTGCCCACACAGAAATAACCATTGTTAAAAGTTTAGTGTATGTTCTTATAGTCTTTAGTCCATCTATCTAGTTATCTAGATACTATAAATCTATTATATTTAAAAATAAAATTAGGATTACAATATACATATCTATTACTTTTTCTCTTTTTTTGATTTTTTTTATTTCAAAATATTACAGGGGTATAAATGTTTTTGGCTACATGGATCACCTTTGTCATGCTTGAGTCAGGGTTATAAATGTGCCCATTACCCAGATAGCATTCACTGTACCTGTCAGGTAGACTTTCGCCCATCCACTCTTCTCCCTTCCCCCGTCCAACCTCCACTGAGTTTCATTTCCCTCCTGTACACATGTGTGCTCATTGGTTAGTTCCAATTTAATAATGAGTACTTGTGATGTTTGTTTTTCCATTCTTTAGATACTTCGCTTAGGATAATGGTCTCCAGTTCCAACCAAATTGTTGCAAAAGGCCTTAATTCATCCTCCTTCTTGGCTGAGTAGTATTCCATAGTGTACATATACCACATTTTGTTAATCCACTCATAAATTGATGGGTGCTTAGGTTGATTCCACATCTTTGCAATTGTGAATTGTGCAGCAATAAACATTTGGGTGCAGGTGTCTTTTTGATAAATGTCTCCTTTTCCTTTGAAAATACCCAGTAGGGGGATTCTGGGTCAAATGGTAGGTCTACTTTTAGTTCTTTGAGCACTCTCCATACTGTTTTCCATAGAGGTTGTACTAATTTACAATCCCACCAACAGTGTATAAGCATTCCTTTCTCTCTGCGTACATACCAGCATCTACTGTTTTTGGACTTTTTAATAAAAGCCATTCTAATGGGTAAGGTGATATCTCATTGTGGTTTTAATTTGCATTTCCCTGATGATTAGTGACATTGAACATTTTTTCATATATTTATTGGCCATTTGTCTATCTTCTTTTGAAAAGCTTCTGTTCATGTCTTTGCCCACTTGTTAATGGGGTTGTTTGTTTTTTTATGCTGATTTTCTTGAGTTCTTTGTAGATTCAGGTTATTATCCCTTTATCATATGTATGGCTTGAAAATATTTTCTCCCATTCTGTAGGTTGTCTGTTTGCTGTGTTGATTATTTCCTTAGCTGTGCAGAAGCTTTTTAACTTAAGCAAGTCCCATTTATTTTTATTGTTGCTGTGATTGCCCAATGAGGGGATCTTCATAAATTTTTTGACTAGAACAATATCTGGAAGAGTTTTTTCCTAGAGTTCTTATCGTTTCATGCCATACATTTAAGCCTTTTATCCTTCTTGAGTTAAATGTGTGAGTGGTAAAATATATGGATCCTGTTTCACTCTTCTACAAGTGGCTGTCCAATTTTCCCAGCACTATTTCATTGAATAGATCTTCTTTTCCCCTGTGTATATTGTTGTCTGCTTGTCAAAGATCAGTTGACTGTACGTGGATGGTTTTATATCTGGGTTCTCTATTTTATTCCATGGGGCTATATCTCTATTTTTATGTCAATACAGTACTGTTTTGGTTACTATACCTTATAGTATAGTTTGAAGTAGTGTGATGCCTCCAGATTTGTTCTTTTTTCTTTTTTGGTTCCAAACAAAGCGTAGAATTATTTTTTCTAGATCTGTGAAATACATCAATATTTTGATGGGGATTGCATTGAATCTGTAAATCACTTTGGGTAGTATGGACATTTTAACAATATCTATTCTACTGATCCATGAGCATGATATGTTTTTCCATTTGTTTATGTCATCTGCAATTTCTTTCCTCAGTATTTTGTAGTTCTCTTTGTAGAGATCTTTCACTTCCATGGTTAAGTATATGCCTAGTTATTTTATTTTCTTTGTGGCTATTGTGAATGGTATTGAGTCTTTGAATTGACTCTCAGCTTGACTATTATCCAGCTGTCAGGAGAGGGTTTCACTTTTCTCCCACCTCGCCTGCTCCCTGGTCTCCCTCCAGTGTCTGCCAGCAGGCAGGAGCTCAAACTAGCTGAGCTCCCCAACAATGGTGCTGTAGGCTGGGAATTTTCCTGTCCAGGATCCCACCCTGGGCTGAGAGCATGGCCTTCCTGTGGGTGGAGGGATGTACCATGAGTACACTGCAGCTGGGACCCACACTGTGCTCCCTTTTCAGTTCTGCCCACATGGGCTCCTTTGCCTCCTTAGATCACAAATCTCCCCTCTGTACCCATGAGCAACATGATCAAGTCCTGGGGGTATGGAATCTGGCCTACAGGGCTCTCTCCAGGTGACTGAAGATCAATCCTTGACCTTGCCAGGGAGAAGAGTGCTGGTCCTGAGTTACCTGCTGGGTGCTCAAGCAGGTTTGATGTCCCTCCACTTTGGGGTGTGCCCTGCTGTGATGGAGCAGCCAGGCAAGCAGCACCAGGGAGAGCCAGTGAGCAGGAACCCCTTAGTCCTCTGCAGGTCTTTAAGTAGAAAGGTTTGAGCCCCTCTCTCTGTGTAAGCCCCAGTGTGGAATGTGCCAACGGGGGAAGAAGCTCCTGAAAGCCCTGGCTCAGTTATTTCTCTTGGCCGCCATGGGTGGGGGAAGGAAAGGGGAGAAAAGAGTATTGATGCAGGAAGGGTAGCACTCTGTTCATCTCTGTCCTTCTCTCCAGAAGGCAGCCTACCTGGAATGTCCAGGCTCTGGGGTCATGAAGAACCCTCGGGACTCACTAGCCCCCTGTGACTCCTGAAGTCTGGGCCAGAGTTGGGAAATGTTTGTGTGGGAATGAGCAAGACAAAAACTGAGGAGCTGAATCCCTCTGGGGAGGACAAAGGTGGGTGGAGAATCAATATGGAACCTGCCATCTTGGGTTAGGTCTGTGGTGACTAGAAGTAACCCAAGGGGGCTGGGATCCTGGTGTTTTGTCCTCAAGAAGCTCCCAGTTCACTGGCAGCAGCAGCTTTTGGGCTTGTGAGGGTAGAGAGTCTCTGGGGACTCTGCTGACTGCCAGAGATGTGAGGGAGGGAGAAACAAATTGCTCCACCTACCCTTTTCACTGGACTTCAAGCCTTTCAGGGGTTGATCTCTGCTGATGTCTTGCTCCCTCTTGTCTGCTCCACAACTTCTTCCCACGGAATGCTTGTAGGTTCTGGCACTTTGCCCTCAGAGTTATATCCGATCTATGATTGTTTTTTTCTTTTTCATCTAAAACTTTTCCTTCTTTCTGAGATAATCTGGCAGCTGATGTCTCTGCTCAGCCATCTTGTCTTTCCCCTATTTTTTCTTAATATAGAGATCATACTTCTCCATTAATAAATATCCCCTATAACATTTTTTAGTGACCACATATTTTACTATTAAATATCCTATGACTGAACATTTAGGTTGTTTCCAAATTTTCAGTATAAATTTCAGTTTGACTAATGTTATATATATCCCAGGGCTGGATTACGTGTGTGTGTGTGTGTGTGTATAATATTCAGTTTATATTACCACAGTACAGATTTTTATATATATATAAAATTTTGATAGCAGTGGTAGAGAGGGAAGACATTCCAGGCACAGAGAATGGTTTGAGAAATGGATTGGAAAAGGGGTCCAGGGAGTTTGGCTGGAGCATATTTTGTGCAGCATAGTGTCAGGGAACTTGAATGGGAATGTTGCTTAAGACTAGACTGTAGAGGGTTGGATTACCAAAGCTGGGTCTTTTAAAATTTTTTCCAGCAGGCAATTGAGAATCACTGAAGTTTCAGAAGAGCGTAATGCTTTCAGCATATTATTCTTTAGACATGAACTAAGTGATACTGTCAGGACTGTTTAGGAGATCAAATTTCAGAGGTGGCAGAGAATAGAGCATTTCCTAAGAACCAAAAATAAATGATATGTTACCAGAGGTTGAGAGCAGGAACAACCCAAAAGTATTAGAGCTATCAGTGCTCAGTGTTTACATGGGGATGGGGATAATACCTGTTCCCACCAGTGAAACTAAAGAAACACATAATTCAAGGGGCAAAAGAGAAGATAAATGAACTTTAAGACATTTAAGACATTGAAATAGAAGCTATCCAAAATGGATCACAGGGAAAAGAGAATACAATAAAAATGAACAAAACATCAGTGAATTAATGGGATAATGACAACTTCAATATACGTATAATGGGAGTCTTCAAAGGAGAAGAAAGAGAGGTGGCAATATAAAAATATTTGAGGAAATAATGGCCAAAATTTTTCCAAATTTAATGACAACTACAAACTCACACACAGATCTAAGAAGCTCAATAAACTCGAACCAATAAACAGGAAGACAAACACAAGAAAGTGCAACATATTCAAATTGCACAAACCAGTGATAAAGAGAAAAAATTTAATAGCATCCAGAAGAAAAAAGATATTACATACACAGGGACAAAGATAACATTATAGGATATTTATCATAGGAAGCAATGCAGGCAAGAAGATGTGGAACAACTTTATAAAAGTACTGAGGGGGAAATGCTGTCAATGAAGAATTCTACATCCAATGAAAATATCTTTCAAAACTGAGCAAAATAAAGTTTTCAAGACATACAAAGCTCATAGAATTTATCCAGCAGACCTGTAGTTCAAGAAATTTAACAGCAAGTGTTCAAATAGAAAATAACACCATTTGGAAATACAGATCTACACAAAAAAATACAGAGCCCAGAAATGATGACCACATGGTAAATATATATTTTTCTTTTACTTATATCTTTTTAAATAAGTTTATAAAATCTTTTTATTACTTAATCTTTTAAAATGATAATAGACTGTGAAATTGTTAACATATGTAAAATAAAATGTATAACAAAAATAGCAAAATGTTCTGAGGAGAGAAATAAAAGTATACTGATGTAAGATTCATAAATAATTCATGAAATGATACAAGATAGCTTGAAGTTGTATTCTATAAACCCTAGTGTAACCACTAAACTTAGCCAAGAAAGGAACAGTTATAAAATTTCAAAAGAAGCAGAAAAGTAGAAAAAGGAAACAAAGCACAAATGAACAAACAAATGAATATCAAATACAAAGATGACAGATTCAAACTATAACAATAATCACATTAAGTGTAAATGATCTAAATTCCCTGATGAAAAGGCAAACATTGCTAGATTGGCTAAAAATCAAGACCCAAGTTATATATTGCCTACAAGAAACACACTTGAAATGTAAAAATACAAATAGATTAAAAGTAAAGGGTGGAGAAGAAAGATTAGTCAACGCCAATCAGAAGAAAGCTGGAGTGACTATATTAATATCAGATAATGTAGATTTTTAGAGCAAAGAATCTAAGATAAAAGAAGAATCTAGGGTAAAATTAGGTCATTTCTTAAAGATCAAGATTATATTACTTAAAGATAAAATAAGGTCTTATAGACAAAATAAGGTCAATTCATCAAGAAGAGATAATTATTTTAACATATTTAGCTTAAACAACGAGGACACATTATCTTTCATGACAGGAAATTCAGGGGCATCTGGTTCTGGGCCTGGCTGGTTCATCAGCTCAAGGACTCAGGTTATTTCCAAATTTCTTCTCTGCAGTACTCAGGATGTCGACTTGGTCCTCAGCCTGGCCACCTGCATGAATACAAGATGGCGTCCTTCATTCCAGGAATCACATCCAGAAATAAAGTGGATGAAAAGGAAACTCTTTTTCCCCCAACTGTCCCCCAGCAGACATTTCCTCAAATGTCATTTTTCAGTACTGGGTCACTAGTCCATTTGTAAACTAAACCAGACACTGTCAAGTGGAATGGTATTACTAGAATTGGCTCAGAACAGGGGCCAGCATTGTCTGTAAAGGGCCAGGTGGCAGATACTATAGTTTTTCAGGTTCTGTGGCCTCTGTTGCAGCTATAGTAAGTCCTTACTTAATGTCATTGATGGAATCTTGGAAATTACAACTTTAAGCAAAACAATGTATTGTATAATGAAACTAATTTTACCATAGGCTACTTGATATAAATAAGAATTAAGTTTCTATGGCATACAATATGTCATTTCACTTAAAGTCACAACTTCTGAAAATCTATCAAAAATATTATGTGAGGACTTATACTCAATTCTTCTATTGTGGCATGAAAACATACATAGACAATATATAAATAAATGATGTGGTTGTAGCACCTTTTATTTACAAAAATAGGCATGAACTGGGTTTGGCATGTGAACCGTGGTTTGCTGATCCATGACCCAAACTAACCAGCTGAAGTGGAGACAGGGTTACGTTGCATGAGAGTTGAATACTTCAACAAAATTCATGTTCTCTAAGCTGTCATCAGTCCCTGTTGCATACTGTATCTCTAGATCCTCCACAGTACCTGGCAATTATTAAACATTGATTGAATGGTGAATGACATGCACACTGTTGTGGCGAATCAACACCTTTGCAAGACAATCCTAAGCTTTGATAGTTTGAGGCTCAGGGAATTGTTTTCACCAGTTCTCATCTCCTTTCCCTAGCTCCTCACAAACCCTTGAGATAAGGTTCATTCCTTTTTATAGTTCTTGCATCGTACAGTTTGAGTAACCTTGAAAGAAGCCAGGTGAGGGAGAGAGATCATGGTGCCAAAGTGACATTCCTGCTTCCCCAGGATGACATCCTTGCCTCCCTCAGGCCCCTTACATCAAAGCTTCCCAGCATCAGTGGCAACACAAATAATAAATTAAAAGGGAAAAGACCAACCAAGGCAGTACATGGCTGAAAGGCTGAATTATGATGTTAAGAAGAAAGAGAAAGGGAGGCCCCCATTTTCTTTAAACCTAGAGTTATATTTCTTCTTCCCTTGGTCAGGGAATATAGTTCTCTTATTTTGCAAATGTAATCTTTCTGAACTGAATGTATACATGCTGTGAAAATATGTGGGTGCATCTGCTAGGATGATTCATTTCCCAAAAGCATCCAGCAATTGGGGGGTCGTGTCACCACATCTAATTGCAGGTTTGGGGCACCCCTCATGCAGTGAGCCAGGAGTTGTTATATTCACGACCCCTTTGTTGTTCAACCAGCCAAGATCCTAGGAAATACTGAGGCAAGAGGGCACCTTTCTTAAGAAATGACAATCTGTATGTAGCCAGCTTTAAAATGATTATATTACTAGGATGAATTCTAGGAAAAGGAAACCTCAGGGTCGATTATAAAAATAATTTGTTATACAAATAAGGGTTTTCAGGAGCATTACCTTCACTTTTAACAGAAACAGAGAAAGAGAAATTTCAAACATGTTGAAGATGCAGAGTCCAGCTCTATTTATGCCCTTTTACCAGCATAAGGATATTTGTAGTAAGATGCAGTTAGAATGTAGAGAGCCCAGTGGCCACTGGGCTCAGATCATCTGGGTTCAAATTTTGGCTCTGTTATTGATTAGCTGTATGACCTCTGTCAAGTTGATTAAGCTCTTGAGCCTTTATTTATCTTTAAAATGGGTACGATAATAGCAATTACCTTATCGAGTTGTTAAGATTAAAAGATTTTGTCTATGTAAAGTGCTTATCACAGGTAAGTCATTGTTGCAAAGGAAGGGGCAGTGACTGAAGTCTAGAGAGGTATGGGGCCATCCTTTTGTAATGAGGGTGTGAAGAGCTGGAAATGGTGCTCTGGTGGTTACACCTTCTTGTTCTTGCTCTCGCCCCAGTATGATACTTGGTAGGCTTCTAGGGGAAATAGGTTTCTTTTGGAGACAATGTCTTGCTCTGTTTCCTGGGCAAGAGTGTCATCACAGCTCACTGCAACCTCAAACTCCTGGGCTCAAAGGATCCTCCTGCCTCAGCCTCCTGAGTAGGTGGGACTGCAGTTATGTGCCACTGAGCCCAGCTAATTTTTCTATTTTTAGTAGAGATGGGGGTCTCACTTTTGCTCAGGCTGGTCTTGAACTCCTGAGCTCAAACAATCCTCTTTTCTGAACTTCCCAACGTTCTAGGATTACAGGCATGATGAATCATTGTGCCTGACTGACATGGGATTTTTTTTATACAGAGGAAAAACTGGAAAAATACTTGCTGGGAAGCCTGGTTCAAGAAGTAAACAAAGGTGTGAGTGACTTGCTCCATTTGGCTCACTTGTTGATTAGGTCAATAGAATTGGCTTTCTAAGGGTAGCAAAGGTAGGCTGCCATTTCTGGCCATCTCACCTGAGGCTGTCTGTGTTAGGCTTTTCCAGATTTTGTTTATTATTCCATTCTCCCTTCTCAAAGATGGGCCAGCTCAGGAAAAGCAGATATTCCTAAATCTGTTTTAACCTAGTGTAAATACTGGTTTTCTCAGACAATATTAGGAAATACAAGCCAATCTGGAGGAAGTTCAGAAGAATGGCCAAGGCACTATTATGAAATATTTTATAGCATATTAAATCCTATGAATATGATAAATAATAATAAATATTCATATTCTACTCTAGAGTGTTTTAATTCTAATGTACCTACTTGAAGCTGCTTTTATTTACATTAATATATGTTTGGTTTCTTAAATACACATTTTTTTTTTAGGCCAAGGTGATTATTTTTGTTACTTTTCCCATATTAGACTGATTATATTCATCATAACCCATGCTTTAAGGACATCACCTGTGTTTTTCTTTCTAAAATTTTGTTCTCAAAGCTTGTTGAGTTTGTATTGCTTCAGTTCCTAGCTGCCAAGGTGGGTGGATTCACTGTTGCCAAAGTTATTGAGATATTGTTATTTTCTGTTGTCTTGTCCATCCCGGCTGCTATAACAAAATTCCACAACCTGGGTAATTTATAAATAATAGCAATTTATTTCTCACAGTTCTAGATGCTGGGAAGTGCAGGATCAAGGTCGATCTTTGCTTCTAAAATGGCACCTTGTTGCTACATCCTTACATGGTGGAAGGTAGAAGGGCAAAATGGGTCTAGGGTGTCCCCTTCAACCTCTTTTATAGGAACACCAATCCCATTCATGATGGCAGAGCACTCATGACATAATCATGTCCCCAGAGACCTCATCTCTTAATACTATCACACTGGGTATTAGGTTCCAATATATGAATTTTGGAGGGACACATACATTCAAACCACAGCGTCTGTCTTTTCAGAAAATGACATTAACTAAGGTGTTTAGTTAATGTTTGGTTCATGGTGCCAACAGATGTTCTCTGTATCATATTCCATAAATCACCTTTAGTTCCTACTCTTTTTTTATGGTTACTGATTGAAAATTGAAGTAAATTTCAAATATGAATTTCCATCACTTTAAACATGGCTCAAATAGGAGAGTAACATGCAGGAGACCAGATGGTGAGGTGAGATTGAAGCCTTAGGGTGAAAGGCCCAAGTGTCAAAGCCAGACCCCACCCTTAACTGCTGGCCAGATCTTGAGAAAGATCCTTCATGACTCTCAGTTTCTTTTTAAAATGAAGATAATTTTAACACTCATATGGTACATGAGTTAAGAAAATCAACTTAAAACCTTTGTGTGAAACTTCTTGTTAGTATCTGTCTAGCTACAGTGAACTCAATGTTCTAGTGATTTTTCCCAGTGAACTATACAGTAACCCAAAGCATCCATTACTTAACTCCATCTTCCTCACAACAATAAAAAAAAGCAATTTCTTCCCAAGGAATTGGGTTTTCTGCCCCTGAGATCTCTAATAGCTCCATATTGCTCAGATATTAATGTAAACTGTAGGAATTCTACTTAGAGTCTCTCTGTCTCTCTACCCTCCTTTCTTTCCTCTGATTTTACAATTATGATTTTTTTTTTGCTCTCCCATAATAACAGCTTCAGGATGGCTTTTGTAATATTATTAAATATCAGAATTAAAATAGCAGTTACCCTCTTTTATGGATTCTTCTCCTTGAGGGAATACCTCTAGTTAAAAGTTGTACTCTCTGGACTACTTTGACAGAGTAGGTTTTTGAATATAACAAGATAAGTCAACTTGAGTGGTAATATATTTTAGGAAATCAGCTCACTACAAATTGTGACTGTAAACATTGTACTGTAAATGTTTTGTAGTTTTCTCCCAATAAAATTTTCAGAGGAAAAAAAAAAAGTTGAGCAAATCTAGGATAGGGCTTTATTTTTACCAATTTCCATGTCTTACTTTGCTCCTGATATTATCAGTGGCATTTTGTTCAATCTGCATAAGCTTCTATGGAGAACAGGAAATTGCAAAAGGAACACGAGTCACTGACTATCATGCTATCACTAATTTATCCATGTGGGGTTCATTTCCTCTGGCAGGGTCCAGGACTGGAAGTGATGGATGCCTTCCAGGGGCCCTGATCCGTCATCAGATGAATACTCTGCTACCTCCTTAAGGAAGTGCCTGGCTCTTTGAGCTACTATAATGCATTCTCTCCTTGTTTTCATTACTGTTTCTTGCTTGTGTGGCTGTCTTTCTTCAATAATCTGGGCTTTACCAGACTCTGAATAAGAAAATCATTTGTACATAGATGCATCTATCCATTCATTCAGTTAGTCAATAAAAATGCACTGAAGGTGTTCTTTGCTTAAAATGCACTGAACATAGAAATGTGAATATAAATTAGTTCTAGCCATCAGGGTCTCCAGTCTTAGAAAGGCAATGGTCAGATAAACCAAGCAATGCCTACAGAGGACTACATCCTTGAGGACAGGACTGTCTCTATACTATTGCTATGGGAAAATAATAATAGCTAATCTTTTAAAATTTTTACCGTGTGCCAGGCATTGTTCTAAGCACTTGGTATGTATTAATTCATTAAATCCATATAACAATCTGATGAGGCAGATATCATTTATCTACTTTTATAACAGAGAAAATTAGGCACAAAGTATTTTAGAAAATGTGCCCAGGGTCACAGAACTGATGCCTTTTTTTTTCTTTTAAATGAAAGTGGAGCCAAAGGAAATGACTCCCTGCTACTGGTGTTGGTTGGTGTGCTCTGATTAGATAGACAATGCCACTGTGTGGTTTGGGCACAGAGCTGCTCTTAAAGGGAGTGGATATTTACACTGGGGCTCACCTGGGGTGGCATCAGGATCTCAGAAGAGAGGTCATTCGGCCTTTCCATGGGCCTCATTCTTTTGGGCTTTAACTCATAAATGCCCAGGTATAGCTCAGGGTGCTCCTGTATGGTGGGTCTGCTATGTTCCTTTCTCATAGGACAAACTGAGACTATGGGCCAAGGCATGTAGATACCCAGAAGAGTTGTTCTGAGAGATAATAATAATGATAATGATTATAGTTAATATTTATTGAGCACTCCTCTAGCAGACAATATTCAGTGCTTTGACTATATTGGTACCAATCTTCTAACAATGCAATCAGCTATGTATTATTTGCATTTTATAGACAAGAATAGTGAGGAATAGAGAGGTTAAATAATTTGTTCAGGATTATACTTGTAAGTGAAGTAGTGGCCCCAAGAAATTAAGGAAAAGGCTGTGGCCGTGCTAGGGCCAGAAGTGTTGAGGCAAGAACAGGGCCTTAATGCCAGTGTTGCTCTAGAAGTAGTGGCCCAGACCTATAGCAGTGATCAGACAGTGTGGACATCACATCAATGCAGGAGGGTCCTTGGAAGCAGGAGCATGAGGGCCATTGAGAAGGGCAGTGGTGGCACAGGTAGGGCTTAATCGTGATAATGAAAGAGGAACTGGAGCAGAGTAAGAGAGACAGGGCATCTGTGGCAAGGACGTACCCATGGCAGATGCTTGAGGGGACTGCTAGAGATAGGAGAAGAAGAAACCTCAAAGTAGAAGCTGAGGTCCTAAAAGAATGCAATAGGGAACTATAGACTCACAAAATCTGCATACACATCAATGTTTTTCCAGTTCAATAAATATTTATTAAGCACTTGCTATGTACCAGGTATTGTGCTAGGAGCTGGGGATTCACCATTGGAATAGAACAGACAAAAATTCTTGCCTTCACAGTTCTTAATCACAGAAGAAATACAACAAAGAAGATAATTAAGTAAATTGTAACATATGGCATGGTAAGTAATGATATATGATACAGATAAATAAAGCAGGAGTAGGGATAGGAAGTGTGTGTGGCAGGGAGAAGGGACTTGTAATTTTAGATAGGAAACAGAGGGAAATCTTCACAAAGAATGTGACGTTTGGTAAAATTCTGAGGTGAAGGAGGGAAGAGATGAACCACACATGTGGGGAAGGGAATGACAGAAGTGAGAACAGCAAGTGCAAAGGCTCAGAGCTGGACAGTTCCTAACTTGTTCAAGGAATGGCAACTAGACCATTGTGGTGGTTGAAGCAGAGTGAACTAGGGGCAGAGTAGTAGGGGATGAGGCAGGAGAGATCAGGGCAAAAGGCAGATTTCTGTAAGGACCTTAATTTTGTTCTAAGTGATATGGAAAGCCAGTGGAAGGCCTTGTGGCAACATCAGTTGGCCAACATTTTAACAGGATCACTCTGGCTTCTGCTGGAAGATAGGGTAAAGGGAGGAAGCCAGTAGTCTAGTTAGGGGGCTGTGCAGTAATCCAGGTAAGAGATGGTGGATAACAGTAGTGATGGGCAGTGGTCAGATTCTGGGTATAATTTGAAGGTTTTGCTTATGGGATGGATGTTGGGTATGAGATGAAGAGAGGAGTCTAGGATGATTCCTGTGTTTTTGACCTGAGCATCTGAAAGAATGGAATTGCCATATTCTGCCATGGGGAAGACTAGTGTGAGTAGGTTTGTGGAGTTTAGGATCAGGGGCTCAGGCTGGAACATGCCAATTTGGCATATTAGACATCCAAGCGCTGATTTGTGCTCAGTTGTGCCAAAGACTTGTTGAGGCTGAAGAATACTCTCTGAATTGAATTGAAACGAAGAAAGTAAAAAAAATGTATTGAAAACTCTTTGAGGTGACAGTTAAAGCAAATTCATGTCATTGATGTTATTCATAAATTTTGGTTAGATAAATTGATGGAGGGGAAGGCCCTTGGTGGGTTAAGTCCCTAAGCAGAGTGGCAAGCATGGTGTCCCCAGAGAAAAATCCCTTTGAGAAGCAATGTCAGAGACTCATGGGTTCTCAGAAAGGAAATATCAATATGATATGCTTGGGTAGACTTTTTTCTTCTTTTTTTTGTGATTCCAGTAAACCTTCTGAAGCTTGCAACCAGTTGATATACTTTAGCAAACCTTTTTGATTTTCACCCTTTGCAAGTCCAAGTCATTCATATACTATTATTCATATTGCCCAGGTTGAAAAAATCTTAGAGTCAAAATTTCTGATAAATCTAGTGTTACTGTTTACTCTCTCCTTTCTACCTTTAAATGGGCTGTCAACAACTTCTAAAAAGGCAAACTGGATGATTTTATGCTATGCTTCATGTAATATTTTGAGGCCAATAGAGTGAATCTGACTCTATTAATGATAAAGGGACATGGGATAAAATAGTGCAGAATTTTGGAAGTGCCTTATCTAAAACAAGAACCATACTTCTGACTTGAATCAGATGAATTTAACTACACTTTGAAACCAAGGAGAGTTCTTGCACCTTCATCCAGAAGAGTTTCTGTTTACTCCATACCAGAGAAAGATCATTATGTGGTTTTTTGAGGCAGCTAATTATGATTTATTACTATCACTATAGCTATCGGCAAAGGAAGTCTCTTTCTATATGATGGAAGAGTTCCAAAATGTCTGCAAGTCAAAAAATATTTTCTAGACCTGCTATAAAACATAGAATTTAAAACATAAAATGAGTTAAGGCATTATTTCTCTAAGATCATTATGCATGAGGTAGCCTATTTTATTAGATTCACACTTTGGGGAATGATGCTTTATTAGATTACTTTATTTAGCAAGGTCTTAAAACTTGCACCTGGAGTGAGTTTTGATAACAAGAGACTGGTGAGGGTTTCTAAATGGTGAGCCACTTATTTAAGGTAGGGTGTTGTATCTGGGTGGGTGTGTCTCTAAATGAGACCTTGGGCAGTAGGAAGCATCTGGGGCCTTGGAAACTGACATTTAATGGAGCTAGGGGTGTCAGCAGAAGAGATGAATATAGTGGAAGATGAACTTCATTTGCTTAAAAATTGTGCTTTAAACCAGTCTTGACGAACAAACATGTCTTGCTTTAGAGGAAAATCAAATTGTACCTTGGCTGGTTCTCTCGAATCATGGCTCCCAGTGAAAACCTAGGGAGAAGAGGTTGGGAGCATTAGTTAATGAATTGCAAAGGGCCACATGCATGAGCCAACTAAGCAGGAGGTTAAGTCAGTGGACAGACATGCCTGGTCACCTGAGATGAGGGCTTCAGTTGTCCAAGACATTTATAAAAGCCAACACCACAGCCTTTGCCACTCCAAAGAGATCAAAGGGAAATTTCCTTGGTAAAAAATCCAGGGAAGAGGCTGTCTCTGTTTAGCATTATCACACTGTAGCTTGTGTATGCCATTTACCAAGTTGCTAAAGGGAGCAAAGAAGGTGAGTAGCAATTGCTTGTGGACCTACCTGTCTTTACAGCCACCCTGGGCAGGTGTGTGGTTTCTTAGTTCTCTTGCAGGGAGGATGAACACAGGTGGAGAGAAGTTAAAATGTCCCAGGGCAATCAGCTAGTGTGAGACCCAGGGAGATAAGGGAATTTCCTTGGACTGGGACGGACACATGCCAGAGGGAGGAGGAAATGTATCTATCTTTAGCTAAATCGCCTCACTGTAGAGCAAATTGGTGATGATGATGGTGGTGGGTTCCTCTGGTCTCTGAGGAAATCTCTACAGTCCCTGCTTGCTTGGGAAGTCCTAAATTGAATGACTTAGAGTCCCAGGAAAACAGCATTTCAGGTTGCTAGAAGGGTAGACAGTTCAATAGGAGAGGCCTTACAAAATATTAGTTTGGTTAAGATCTTCACTAAAGATATGCAGCAAGTTCTTTAAGGAGAATCTGGATCCAACTCTGTCCAATATGGCAGACACAGACTTGAGTATCTATTTAAGTCTAACTTGACTTAATTAAAATTAAAAATTCAGTTTCTCAGTCCCAGTAGCCACACAAGGTCAGGGGTATGGTATTGAACAGCACAGACACAGCACATTTCCACCTTCACAGAAAGCTCTATTGGTCAAAGCTGAGCTGGATCATAAAGCTGCAGACAGCTTTTCTGCTTCCAATCTGGGAAGAACAGATACAGGTGGAAATCATGGCATGTGGCATGGATTAGGCACTTAAATGCACTTCCTGGCTCTGGGGGTTGTTGGGGCCTGAGCTGCAAAACCACGTAAGTGTGCGTTTTTTTGTTTGTTTTTTCCCTCTGTCTCTGAAAACTTAGGGAAGGAAAACTTACTTTTATTTGTTTTTTTTTTTTTTTTGAGTGGTGGGGCTGCATAGATTTGTAGGATTTTATATATATCTTGGAATGGAGATTTTCAAGCTGTGGATTGCAATCCATTAGGTTGTAAAATACACTTAGCGGGTTGTACTGTCATTAAAAACAAAAGAAATAGAAATGTCAGCATGTTTCACATGTAATGAGAGTAAATATTATTTTGTAAAATTTTGATTCAGATATGTATATGTTTGGGTATATTGTTCACCATGTAAAGTATAAATTGCATATTTTACTCTAAATCATGTTTCAAACATATTTAAAAGCCAACTCTGAAGCTGAAAAACTGTGAAATGAACTATCTGAGGCCCTAAAGCAAATAGCAAGCAGCAAGTGAATGCATAGAAACTCATTTAGTTATTTGTAGCAAAGCCTATTTATTACGTCTTACCTTAAAGCTACATATGGAACAAAAGGAAAGAGGGCAGTTTTCTTCCCTAGGAGAAGATGTACAAGGCGGTCACGTAGTGGTGCATAGGGACAGAATAGGTAGGGTGAGATAATTAGGATGATTGCTGTCATCCAACGTCCTTTAATACCTAATAGCAAATGCATTTGCGAAGACGGCATTTTGTAAATGTGAAATAGATGTGTGGTATGCAATTATATTCAAGGACCTATTTCCATTTTGTTCTGGGCTGTTTTAGCACAAGAATTATTTGTCTCTTTCCATTGATTCTGCTAAGTCAGATGGTTTGTCTATGTAACTTGTCTATATAATTTCATTTTATTGATCAGTACATTCTGTACATATAATTAGGCCTTGTGTAAGAGTGGCAGTGAGAATTTAGTTTTCTGATACGAAAAGACCTATTTTCCCTGCTGCTTCTAAAAATTGTAACAATATACTTTCTAGATCTCTAAATGGGAGGACGATTCTTCCTTTCAATCTCTGAGGTTTTCTGCTTACAGTTAGCTTTTTTGTCTAGTTTGAAAAGGGGATTGCTAAAACCTAACAGGTAGTTTGTTCTGTCTTGGTGCCTCCATGCAGTAGTTTCCAAATATTTATATTTTGTTAAAAATTCTTCATCCTTTCCAGATTTTTAAAATCAAATGCCATTTCAGCATCTGTATAGCTGATCATATGGAGTGCTTTTCTCTTTGACTTGTTGATAGAGTGAATTACATTAATAAATGTCTTACAATTAAATCATCCTGGCATAGTGAGTGAAATATCATACTTTTAGTGTGATTGCAGCTTCTGTTTGCTTATATTTTTATATATAATAGAATTTTTGTGTTAATATTCATGAGTCAGATTACACTATAATTTTCTTGCTATATTTATCAAATTTCTGTATTGGTATCATTCAGGCTTTTTGAAAACACTTGCAGTTTGTGTTGTCTCCATCTGTGTTACATTTTTAAACAATTGAGTGTGTTCCTTGAAGGTTTGATAGAACTCACCTGTGACAGTGCACGTGATTTTTGTGAGGAAGTTTTTTGATATTTTTTTTCTATTGCTTTTCATTTCTAAAATCAGTCTTAGTAATGTGTATTTTCCCTCCGTTCCTTGTTGGTTTTCACATTTGTTTGCATAGACTTTCACAAAGCCTCCTCTTATAATTTAATTTTCTTCTCTACCTTTTATTTGTATATATCTACTTTTTCTCTGCACTTCACCTTCTGCTCCTCCCATGCTTCTAAAGTAGGGTGGTGAGTGATTTGTTTGTTCTATTGCGCTCCCCCCATTCCAAACCAATTTTCCCCTTAGATTTAGTCTTGAAATTCTACCTATTTAACAAACATTATTATACAGCTTTTCATTCATATGTCTTTATAATATTTTTTAAAAACACTGACTTTCCAAAATATTGGCTTTGTTCTTGTCAGAGAAGTTAGGATTTTTCACATAGCTTTGTTTTCTAGATGAGAGAGATAATAGGATGGTGAGAGAAATTAACCAGCTTCACTATGTAGCAGTGGAGAGTTGGAGCAATGAACATATTTAGTAGGGGAAATGGTTTTAGCCTTAAAGAGCTATCACTGTTCTTGTAACCATTGGCTTTTAGGCTTCAGTGATGAGTCAATGCATCTTAGCCAGCTGGACTTCACAGATATAAAAGAACACAGAGCACTCCTGATTCCATGTTGATTTTGAGCAATTTTCACTTTTATTTCCCACTTAACCTCCTCCCACCCCTGTCCTTCAACCAAGCTTAGGACAGTGACAGTAAATGCTGGTTAGCGACTTTCTGTGGTAGGTAAGGCCAGACACATTGGGCAGAGGGAGCACTGCCTGCAGGGACTGCCTGATTCAGGGCACCAGGGACTCTTCCTCCTGCTGAGGGGCCATCCCGTAGAGTCGGCCATTTTCTTTAAAAATATGCTGAAAGGAGTGGATATTCCTGGGACTGGAGGGGGCAGCTTTGTTTCCCATTTAGTTCCTAGTATCTGTTAACTGATTCCTCAACAAATGCATATCGAGTAAACTGGCATCAGTGTGTGAAACCTAGAGGATGGGGCCCCAGGATCAAGATCAGTATGTTTAAGTGGGGTGCAGGCACTTGTACAGGGTTCAGGACTTTTTAGAAAGAAATTTACTTGATTGGGATATAGGTGGAGCTGCTAAAGGCCAGTGGTCTCCTCAGATAGGTGAGTACACTATGGTGCAGGGGAGGTTAGGGAAAAAATAGTGGAACCTCTATTTGTACCCCTTTTTAAAACATTTTCATAAATGTAAATGTTCTAAAATACATCTATAGTAGTTTATAAGTTCCCATGTGCATATATATGCAAATATACATATATAATCAAATTTTTACTGTTGGGAAAAGAAGATAGAAGACCACCTCTACAGATAATCATCTTCTAGGTTACCATGTAGCAGAGAAGATGCTAAGAAAATCATGATAAATAAGACAGACGATGTGCTTTCATGGAATTTATAGTCCAGTAAAGATAGGTAATAAATGAATAAGTCAAAATAGAAAGCACGTATGATAATTTCTGTCAAGGGAATAACCTGGGCACTGTGACTCACACAACCAGGAGAGGGATATAGTTAGGGCTGAGTTCCGGGGAGTAGGGGGCGTGCCAAGTGTGGGTTGGGCATAGTGCTCAGAGCATAGACAATAGCAAGTAAAAAGGTCCAAGGGAGGGTGAGGCGGGCATGGTCTTGAAGTTCTCAGAATACTGGCGTGACGGAGTGTAGGGAGCAGGGGCAAGAGCAGCACTGGGAGGGTCAGGCAGCAGCCACCTCAGAGATGTGTATGACATGGTGAGGAATTCCAGGGCCAGCAATCATCTGGTCATCTGTGTGCGCTTTGCCATCATCCATTTATCTGCACTGCTTGGCACATGATAGGGACATGCTAAATATCTGAATAAATGGAATGAATGAAGGAAAAAAGGATCTGCATGGAGTTTCTTGAGATTAAGACATGTTTATATGCATTATTGAGTCTTTTTTTTATGTTTAGGGTCTATTTTATTATGGCAGGCTTAGCACAAGAATGAAGTCAAACGTATAGAAGGTAAGAATTTGCTCATGGGGTGAGTTCATTTCTTACAATCAGAGTAAAATATATAGATTTATTTCCTCTCCATGAATTTATATTAATATTTTGATGACATTTTCTTAATTTTTACTTTTAATTCTTATAGGTACATAATAGTTGTATATATTTATAGGGTACATGTGATATTTTGATACAAGTATACAATGTGAATTAATCAAATCAGGGTAATTGGGGTATCCATTACCTCAGGCATTTATTGTTTCTTTGTGTTAGGAACATTCCAATTCTATTTTTTTAGTTATTTTAAAGTATACCCTGACTTACTGTTGACTGTAGGCACTTTGTTGTGCTGTCAGATATTATTCCTTTTATCTATCTCACTATATTTTTGAACCCGATAACCAACTATGCCCACTTTATCTCACCATCCCTCTACCCTTCCCAGCCTCTAGTAACTGTCATTCTAGACTCTATCTCCATGACATCAATTGTTTTAATATTTAACCCCCACATATGAGTGAGAACATGTAAGATTTGTCTTTCTGTTCTTGGGTGATTTCACTTAACATAATGTTCTCCGGTTCCATCCATGTTGCAAATGGCAGAATTTCATTCTTTACTATGCTATATAATATCCCATTGTGTATATAATTTCTTTGTACATTTATCTGTTGATGGACACTTAGGGTGATACCATGTCTTGGCTATCGTGAATAGTGCTGCAAGAAACATGAGAGTACAAATATCTTTTCGATATACTGAATTCCCATCCTTTGGATATATACCCAGCAGTGGGATTGCTGGGTCATATGGGTAGTTCTATTTTCAGTTTTTTGAGGACCTCTACACTGTTCTCCATAGTGGTTGCTCTAATTTGCATTCCCACCAACAGTGTACGAGGGTTCCCCTTTCTGCACATCCTCACCAGCATTCACTATTGCCAACCTTTTTATAAAAGCCATTTTAACTGGGGTGAGATGATATCTCATTGTAGTTTTGACTTGCATTTCTCTGATGACTAGTGAGGTTGAGCATGTTTTCATATACTTGTTGGCCATTTGTATGTCTTCTTCTGAGCAATGTCTATTCAAATCCTTTGAATAGGATTTTTATTTGGATTAATTTTTAATTGGATTAATTTTTTCCGTATCAAGTTGGGACTCCTTACATATTCTAGTTATTAATCCTATGTCAGATACGTAGTTCCCAATTATTTTCTCCCATTCTGTGGGTTGTCTCTCACTTTGTTGTTTCCTTTGCTGTGCAGAAGCTTTTTAGCTTGATGTGATCCCATTTGTCCAATTTTGTTTTGGTTGCCTGTGCTTTGGGGCTGTTACTCAAGAAGTTCTTGCCCAGATCAATGTCCTGAAGAGTTTGCCCAAAGTTTTCTTTCAGTAGTTTCATAGTTTCAGGTCTTAGATTTAAGTCTTTAATCCATCTTGATTTGATTTTTGTATATGGTGAGAGATAAGGGTCTAGTTTTTTTTTCTTCTGCGTATGAATATCCAGTTTTGCCAGCACCATTTATTGAAGAGACTGTCCTTTCCCTACTGTATGTTCTTGGCAACTTTGTTGAAGATTAGTTCGCTATATATGTGTGGATTTATTTCTGAGCTCTCTATTCTGCCCATTGGTCTACATGTCTGATTTCATGCTGTTCTGATTACTACAGCTTTGTAGTATAATTTGAAGTCAGATAATGTGATTCATCTAGTTTTGTTCTTTTTGCTCAGGATGACTTTGGTTTTTCTGAGTCTTTTGTGGTTCCATATAAATTTTAGGATTATTTTTCCTATTTCTGTGAAGACTGTCATTGGTATTTTGATGGGGATTGCACTGAATCTGTAGATTGCTTTGGGAAGTATGGACATTTTAACAATATTGATCTTCCAATCTATGAGCAAGAAATATCTTTCCATTTTTTTGTGTCCTCAATTTTTTCCATCAGCATTTTATAGTTTCATTGTAGAGATCTTTCACTTCTTTGGTTAAGGTTATTTCTAGGTATTTTATTTTAGTGTTAGCTATTGTAAATGGGCTTACCTTTTTGGTTTCTTTTTCAGATTGTTTACTGTTGGAGTGTAGAGATGCTACCGAGTTTTGTATGTTTATTTTGTATCCTGCAACTTTATTGAATTTATTGGTTCTAATAGGTTTTTTTGTGGAGTCTTTAGGTTTCTCTAGATATAAGATCATATCATCTGCAATCAAGGATAATTTGACTTCTTCATTTCTAATTTAGATGTCCTTTATTTCTTTCTCTTGTCTGATTGTTCTACCTAGAACTTCCAGTACTACACTGAATAATAGTGGTGAAAAATGGGCATCCTTGTCTTGCTCCAGATCTCAGAGGAAGGGCTTTCAGTTTTTCCTCATTCAGTATGATATTAGCTACGGGTCTGTCATGTATGGCTTTTATTTTGTTGAGGTAAGTTCCTTCTATATCCAGTTTTTAGAGAGATAATATCATGAAGGGATATTGAATGTTACTGAATGATTTTTCAGCATCAATTAAAATGATCCTATGGTTTTTGTCCTTCATTCTATTCATATGATGTATTACATTGATTGATTTGCCTATATTGAATTATCCTTGCATCCCTGGGATGCATCAAGGGAGATGAAGCCCACTTGATCATGATGAATAATCTTTCAAATGTGGTGTTAAATTCAGTTTGCTAGTATTTGGTTGAGGATTTTTACGTCTGTCTTCAACAGAGATACTGGCGTATAGTTTTCTTTTTTTGATGTTGTGTCTTTGTCTGGTTTTGGTATCAGGGTGATACAGGCCTCATAGAATAAGTTAAGGAGTATACCCTCCTCCTCAATTTTTTGGAATAGTATAAGTAGGATTGATGGGAGACTTTTTATTACCCATTCTATTTTGTTACTTATTGTTGGTTTATTGAGGTTTTAGATTTCTTCTTGATTAAATCTTCATAGGTTTATGTGTCTAGGAATTTCCCCATTTCTTCTAGGTTTTCCAATTTATTGGCATATAGTTGCTCATACTAGTTTCTAAAGATCCTTGAATATCTACAGTTGGAATGTTTTCTTTTTCATTTCTGATTTGGTTTGGGTGTTTCTTGTTTTTTTTTTCTTCGTTTGGCTAATGTGTCAATTTTATTTATCTTTAAAAAAAACCCAATTTTTTGTTTTGTTGATCTTTTAATATTTTATTTAAATTTCATTTATTTCTCCTCTGATCTTTATTATTTCTTTTTTCTAATAATTTTGGGTTTGGTTTCATTGTGTTTTTCGAGTTCATTGAGATGCATCATTAGGTTGTTTATTTGAAGTTTTCTACTTTTTTTTTTTTTTTTGAGACAGAGTCTCACTCTGTTGCCTATTTGAAGTTTTCTACTTTTTTTTTTTTTTTTGAGACAGAGTCTCACTCTGTTGCCCCGGCTAGAGTGCCCTGGCATCAGCCTAGCTCACAGCAACCTCAAACTCCTGGGCTCACGCGATCCTTCTGCCTCAGCCTCCCAAGTAGCTGGGACTACACGCACGCACCACCACGCTGGACTAATTTTTTCTATATATTTTTAGTTGCCCAGCTAATTTCTTTCTATTTTTAGTAGAGATGGGGTATCAGTCTTGCTCAGGCTGGTCTTGAACTCCTGAGCTCAAACAATCCATCCACTTCAGCCTCCCCCAGACTGCTAGGATTACAGGCGTGAGCCACCATGCCCGGCCGAATCTTGGGGTCTTTATAGATCCTCTTGACCAACTTCCCACCCAACACAGACATTTATACTAATCAAAGCAACGTTTGGTATAATGAGGCTGCATTTCTACAGCACTCTGGGGCTGCAGCGGGCTCTCGTGGTGCTCCTCTCACTTGATGCTCCCTGCAGCACCGCCCAGCAGGCGGGCAGGTGGGCGACAGTCACCACTCCCGGCATGCAGGTGAGGAAAATGGCCAGAGAAAAGAAAGCTGCCCAACATCACCCGGCTAGTCAGAGATAGAGCTGGAAACCAACACTTGCCCCCAGCTGGTCCTTGAGCCTGTGCTCCCCTCGGCCCCGAGTCATACACTCCTTTGTAAGGCATCCAATTCTAGTTGGAACTGCGTCCTCTCCCCGAGGCCCTGTGCCAGTCACAGCAAAAATGGCGTCTTGCCCCAGGGAGCCGCAGTGGGTGGAGGTCCGTGATGACTTCCTTCTCCCCACAGTGCATCCCAGATCTGTCCTCACTTGTTTACTTGAACGGGGACTGGAAGGGACCCAGGCAATGCCCTCCAGGCCAGCCCACTTGCTTTAGGGAGGAGAGAAGAGGAAAAAGGGATGGGGGTGGTAGAAAAGGAAACTGGGACAGAGTCCTTCCTCTGTACCAGGCATTTTGCATGTGCTTATGAGGTTGGGCAGTGATTTCCATTTTATAGACCAGGAAACTGAGACCCAAGCCAATGAAATGACAGAAAGGCCCAAGGTCATACAGCTACTGAATAGTGGAGTCAGAAGCCAAGCTCTGTTGTTTCCACAGCCTCAGGCTGTCTGCCTAACCAACTGCCTCATCTGTGTAAAAGTCTGTACCCTCCCAGGGAGGCCAGAATGAGAGGGAGCAGCCCTCCTGGCAGGACCACATTCACTGTCCAGACAGGCAAGGCTAGAAAGTGAGTGTGGCTGGCCCCCGGGGGTCAGGGGCCCATTGCGGGGAGGTGGGCAGTGTCTGCAGTCAGAGCTTGGCTTCTTCCAAATAGGCAGAGGGTGGCTGTGGGGGCCACGCCTAACACCGAGGAGCAGGTCACCAGGAAGGCTTGGCCTGCTGAGTCATGCTCAGCTGCAGCGGAGGTGACGGGACTTTTCCAAGTTCGCCTGGCATGGTGACCGTGGGCCCATACTTGGAACAATCTCAAGCCCTGCTTTGTTAAGGGCTCTGGACAGCTCTTGCCAAAGTGTGTGCTTCAGAGCTGGTCCCTTTTGGGAATCCATACAGGTGGAAAGTCTGCAAAACAGACAGGGAAGAAACAGGGTGGTTGAGCTCTCCGCCTTGGTTGCACATTGGGGTCTCCTGGACACCTTCAGATTCTGATTTAATTGGTCTGGGATGCTGTTTGGGCATTGAATTTAAAAGCTTCCTGACTAAATCTAATGTGCAGCCGAAGCTGAGAGCTACTGGGTTTAGTGATATCTCAACTGTGATCGCATAGTGAGTTCATGACAGAACTAGGACTCTGAAGTCAGGATAGAGGAGGTGTTTTCAGAAACAGAACAGAGTTCGGGTGAGCAGGGGTCCTGCAAAGGTGGGAGGGAAATGCCCCGAGGAGAGAAAGCCTGACATGCAGGAAAGGGTGAATAGTTTGGTGTGTCACTAAGGTGGACAGGAGGGGAGCCCGGCAAGGTCAGCCGGAGCCGGACCACAAAGGGCCTCATGGGCACGGCATGGCGCAGTCAGAAGGGGCATGTGGGCACCAGCACTCAGGCTGAGCTAGGGAGTGTGGACTTCAGCACAAGGACACTAGGGCCTCACTGAAGAGGACAGACATGATGAGACCTGCATTTTAAGAAAGTGATTCATGTGTCTGGTATGGTGGGGTGGATCTGAGAGTGTGAGACTAGAGACCGGGAAACCAGTGAGAACGCTGCTGTTGCACTAGTGACATAAAACAAACGCTAGAGTGGGGAATGGCCAGGGTTTCACGATCAGTTCAGTATGAGGACAAAAAGAGGGGTTCAAAAATGGCTCCCAGGTTTCCGGCATTGGTGATGTGTGGCATCGAGGAGGAGCGGATAGGTGGCCGTGGGACGTGCAGGAATTGAGGTTTGGGCAGCACAGCTGGGGATATGTGTGTGGGTCTATTTCTTAGACGCAGGCTGGAGAAAAGTCGAGAGCTGGTCGCTGGTATCTAAACAGGAGTGGAGGGAAATTCCTCAGGAGACTATGAGGAATAAAAAGAGAAATAAAGATCAAGCCCCCAGAAAACATCCCCACTGCTAGAAGAGGACTCCAGGTAGAGGAAGAAGAGCTAGTATCTCCAAAACCAGGAGATGAGACCCTTGCAAGACAAAAGGAGATCGGAAGCTCTTGGAGGGCCCGGGTATTTGATTCGGGTACTGCCGTGTCCTTAATGCCTGGAACAGTGTGTGTCACAGTAACAGGCGCGCAGTGGATGGTGAGGGGATGAACGAAGGAAAGGAAGCTGCCAGGTGCCCCAGAGGCTGCACTGGATGAACGCCCTCCGTATTGCCGAGTGCAGAGAGGGGTTGGTGGGCTTGCAGCCACTCAGACCGACAGGATGGCGTGGTGTGGGCAGAAGCCTCGCTGCAGTGGGTTGTAGAGTGAGAGGCGGACAGGAAGCTTAGAGACGGCCCTTCCGTGGAGGTTGGAAGAGATGGGAGAAGAGGTGGGGGGAGCTGGGAGGGTTATATAACCCTAACCCTAACCCTGTCCCCACCACTGTGTAAGTTCTGTAGTTGGATCTGTTCTCCCTTTTGAGATGGAGGTACTTTGGGGTCCTTGATATGCATAAAGGTACTCCCCCTACCTTCCACCTTTAGCACTGGTGACCCCAAAGTGAAACCATTAATAAAGATTGAGTTGGACATTTAAAAAAAAGGATTTTTTTTTTTTTTTTTGAAGACTTTGTTTTCAAACATGTTGGGAGGGATTAGCAGAGGAGGACAGGGTGAGAATAAGGAAGTAGGGGTGAGTCGTGGAGGCAGGTGGAGCGGAGAGAGGGGCTGCCTTTGGCCCCGAGGGACTAAGATTCCAGAAGTTGTGGGAAAATCTGAGATGATGTTCTCTGGACCCCGGAGCCTCCTGTCTAATCAGAAATAGGCAAGGGGTTAGAACTGTGGAAGATGGCAGGAACCGCTGACCAGGATGTCATAGAAGGGCCAGTGGGCAGCACAAAGGGCCCGGCTGAGGCTGTCACCTGCCTTTATAGGAGCATTGGTGGCACCCGTCCAAAGGTCACTATAGAAACCAGCCTCTGCAGACCGAAGCTAGAGACGAGCAGCCAGAAGTGAGAGCACACGCTGAAATCCAGCGGCGTTTCCGGGGCGAGCACTCGGGCACTCAGTCTGTTTACTTTTGCACTTTACAAACACTCCTGACGAGCCTGGCTGTAGTTTTTCCAACCAGGAGCAGATTAGAAATGATAAATTTAACATGTAAAGAGAGGATAGAAGGGCTCAAGGGTAAGAAACGCAAGTGCAGCTCAGAGCCAATGTGTAGTAACAGGGCATAGCGACCACGGTGCCAGGCAGGTGCTGAAGGCATGTCCCAGGACGCACAGGGAATCGACTCAGCCAACACTGCCATTCAGCCAGCGCTCACTGGGGCATCCACTCTGAGCCAGACACTGGCCTAGACAGTGGGGAGGAGTATCGCTGGCCCCCAGGGAGCTGCCTCGGACTTGGTCTAAGCCAGGACCTGGCCCTGCCCTCAAGGACTCACCATCCAGAGGGGTGGGAGAGACCCCTGGGATCTCCTGGGAAAAGCCAGAGTGTAATTGATGGGGGCTTCCAGGTGCTGTGAGAGCCAATGGGGAGCAACTGTTGGTGGGCCAGGGGTGATGGGAGAGACAGGAAGGGCTTCGTCAAGGACTTGGCAGCCGAACTAGACCTTGAGGGCTGAGTTGGCCTCACAGGGAAGGAGGGGCAGATGTCCAGGCAGTGGGAACGGCTTGTGCAAAGATGCAGTGGCCTGAAGTGTTCCGCTGATGCAGAATTGCCAACTGCCTGCCCTGGGCACGCCAACTTCCCTGTCTTTTGGGGAGAACTTCTCTTAGAAAACAGCATTGGTTTGCCTGCTCTCTAGAAGAGACTTTGCCCCACGAATGGTAAGGATGCCAGTTCTGCTGTTAATTACCAGAAGTGCATTCTCTTCCATAAAACAGACCCCAAAGGGCTTCCTCCTGGAAGTGGTTAATTAATCATAATATTATCTTAGATGTTTATAGAGCACCTCCCCATAAATTATCTCCTCACAGCAGCCCTACCAGGTAGGTGGAGCTGAGATTACCTTCCCCTGCTCATAAATGAGAAAACTGAGGCCAGATGAGGTCACCTGGAGAGTGAGGCTGTGCTAGAGGTGGGCTCCAGGTCTCACGCCTCTCCCACTGCGAATGCCGCCCCTGTCCCTGTTCCTGCCCCTGCCCACACTGTGAGCAAAGAAGACCTCCTTCTCCCCAGCGGAGGGCGAAGGACGCTGGAGAGGCGAGCCCAGCCACAGAGAGAGCGACTTCACGAACAAGGGAGTCCTGACTGCCATACTGGGCTGGTCCAAGCACTGCCTCTCCCCTCCCCAAATGGCTGAGCTGCCAACAGAGATGACTAACGGCCATTGAGAAATAGTGAAGTCCTGGCCAAGGGACAGTGTCAGGCATGTCTGAGAATAAGGAATCCTCAGAACCCAGAGAATGTGGGCTTGAAGGGGCCTGATGGCCCATTGGCTCAACCCTCCTTGTTTGCTGAAGGAGGAACCTTGTCCGCAGAGGAGGTACGGTCTGGTCCACCCAAGACGACCCCGCTTGGTGAACAAAAGAACTGAAAGGGGCTGGAGGCGAGACCCGCTTCCCAACCCAAGCCCTCTGCCCCATCTGGCTGAGCTGGCCTCCCGGCTGCAGGCAGCTTTTCCTTATCCTACATCCAAAGAGTTCCGGGTCCCCTGTCCCCTTCACCCACCACCACTGCCACAAACCCTTAGAGCTTACTGTGCGCCAGGCATCGTTATACCTGCTTTAGAAACAGTAATTCAGTTGTTCCTCATAGCAGCCCCATTAAGTAGACACCATAATCCCTGTTTTATAAGAAACTGGGGCACAGAGATGTTAAGCAATTAAGCCGAGGACACACAGCTAGTAAGTGACAAAGCTAGGATTTGAATCCAAGGAGTATGGCTCCAGTCTGAGCCCTCGACCCCTTTGGAAGGTGGGCACAGTCAGAGAGGGGGACCTCAACACCCTTTCACACACCTACAGCTGCCACCCAGCTGGCCCTGGTGCTCTGACTTCAGAGCTGAGTCAAGCTCAGTCATGTACAGACATCTCAACAGTTTCCCACACACATTGCACAACCTCTTGCACCATCACACCCTGTCACAGTCATATCATCCCTAAGCCCCTCATGGCTTGTTAGTCAGTGTCGACTGCACCTCCAGCCCTGTGCTGGCCACCGGGACACAGGCGAGTCAGAGCATCTCCACGCCGAAGTTTAATCGCGAGGGAGCACATGTGCCTCACAGTTAGCTTTTGCAGGGCAGTGATGGACATGTGGCCAGGAACAGTGGAGCAGAGGAGGAGGAGGGAGAAGGTAGTTGGCCCACAGAGCAGGGTTTCTCAACCTTGGCACCACTGACGTTTTTGCCAGTTGTGGGGGGCTGTCCTGTGCATTGGAGGGTGTTTAGCAGCATTCTTGGCATCTATCCACTAGATGCCAGTAGCCAGTGTGACAACCAAAAACGTCTCTGGATGTTGGCAGATGTCCTTTGGGGGTCCCAAATCGCCTCCATTTGGAACCACCGCACTGGAGAACGAGGGGTGGTTATCGGGAGGAAGGCTTTCGAGGAGTATCTGTGCATTCTCTGAAAGGTGAATAAGCATAAGCGAAGCTATGGGGTATCCAGGGTTGTATGGGGGTGCCGCTGTGTCTGCCAGAGGAAGGGCACATGAGTCGTAGTGTGGGTAGAGGAGACACTTCCTCTTAAGGGCTGAGAAAGACTCTGGACGTGGCCGACATGGCCGCCGCAGCAAGATGAACATCCTCTGTCTGCAGAGAGACCCTCAAGGCCAGGTGCCAGTGAGGAGGCCTGGCCTGGCCTTGGTTTGGAGGCCAGCCATGTCAGGGCTCTTCCGGAGAGGCAGCCTGGGTGGTCTGGTCCTCTGTGGTGGAGCCCCAGGGTCCCGGCTTCTAGCTCCAACCTGGGCCTCTTCCCCCAGGCCCCAGAGAGAGGCCCCAGGGGACCCAGTGGGCTATCTGTCCTGCACCACCTGGAGCATCTGGCTCTGGACTCCCAGCTGACCCTGGGGTGTGGCTGAAAGTTGCTATGGAGACACCAGCTGGGGCTAAGAGCTGGGGTAAGGTGGGGAACCGGTGTCAAGGCACTAAGCTGGACGTTTCCTCCTTCTAACTGGAGCCGAAAGCTTGGCTGGCTGTTTAACTGCTTCATCCCCACAGTAACATCTAGGAGAGGCGAGGCAGGTTTGAGAAGGAGCTTTAACTCTGTGGTCTGGCCCAGGGTTGCTCTAGAAGACACAGGCCTCCTTAGGCAGAGAAATGTCCACAGGGAAGGAGAATGAGACCAGCCTGAGGTTCCAAACACAAACCCCTTTTCCCAGACCGGCCACTTGGCAATAGACTGTATTTCTGTGGCCCACGAGCTATGAATGGCTTTTACATTTTAAAATGGTTGGAAAAAAAGAAAGAATAAAATTAAGCAACAAAGGCCATATATGGCCCACAGACCGTTCCTAATATGTTCTATCTAGTCTTTTATATAAAATGTGTGCCAGTCCCTGCTCTAGATCATTTTGACTTGCGTGCTCCCCACTGACAGAGAGCTCACCACCAGTAAGGTGGGCAAGCTCATCCTCTGAAGCCTAGAAAACTCTTCCTTCCCCTTAGCTGAAGTCTGGCCCTGGGGCCTCTCTTCTCTGAGGCTACAGACCCGCTGGGTCCCTCTGCGGGGGTGGAGTGGGGGGCAGACAGAGCCTTACCCCCCGGGAAGCAAGCCTCTACTTCCCTCAGGTTCTTCCCCACCCCATATATTCCATCAAGTAATGACCTCTTTCTCCTGGCAATTTAAAAATGGAAAACTCTGTCCCTAATGCTCCTCTGAAGGTGGTGGCCTCTCTCCTTGAGAGGACAACAGTGACGATACTAATGGCTTTTCCATGTGCCAGGAGGCATGCTCTGCCGCATGGCTCTGCACAGAGAGGAAGTGAGAACTTCCTCTAGACGGCAGACGTGTGGTCGTCACCCACAGTTGCCCGGGCCCGGCGGGGAGGGGCATGGGGATTCCCAGGGTGTCCTGGGGCATGTGTGGGCACCCCACCCCGGGAGAGCTGCTTGGGGAGGACAGCTGTGAAATGGCAGCCGCCTAGTCTAAGGGCCCTCGGCTGCCCAGAGTCACCCTGCTTCTCCAGGCCGGCCCCCGCTGTGTGCTAGCTTCGGGGGCCTAGACAGAGATCTCTAATGGGCCCTCGGCTCCAGGCAGGCTGATGCCATGGCAATCCCCCCTGGAACTGACCAGGGCTCTCCCTTCTTCCCCAGCATGCAGACCCTCACCCAGACTCCGCAGCAGGGTGAAGAGGCTATGAGTGGGGTGGGTGGGGCAGAGAGGCAGGTGGTTGGCCGAGTTGACGCATTTAACTGCCATTCTGAGGGGTAGTTCACTGTGGGGGATGGGGTTGGCTTTGGTGGATGGGAAGAGTCAGGAGCAGAACCCAGGTGAGCCCTGGGGCACGTGCTGCGTGGGGAGAGAAGTAGGACACTTTGGGGGGGCAATGACAGGATCAAGGGTAACTTTCAAGCTTGGGAAGGGCAGCGAGTTGGGAGCTTTCAGGACAGGTGTGTGGCAGGCCTCACCTGAAACATGAGCCAGGGCCCAGGAGGCTGCCAGTAGCCTGTGGAGACTGGGTCTGTGCCATCCTGTTTGGGGAGTGACAAGTAGGCTCTTCTTCCCCGAGGGGCACCCAGGCACTTCTAGCTGAGGACAGTAACTGAGTGGTCTTCTGATTCTCCAGGGACCCCCTGTCTTTTCTGAGCCAAGGGCCAGCTTGGAGCCCCACATGGACTCCCAGGGAAGAGAGGACAGAGTCCTCAAACCAGCAGCAGGAATGGAAAACTAGGCATAGCTTCTTTCCAGAAATGTCAAGCACCTGATTAAGAGGTAGAAACCCACTACCAAGCCTCGGCTTGGCGAGGAAGTGCTGCTGGTGTGTGGAGAGGATGGGCCTGGGGCCAAGGTTAATGCAGAGGAAGCTGGCTGCTCACCCCCTACTCTCACCCAGTAAAGTGGTCTGAGCAGCAGAGGGGCAGGAGGGCCATAGAGGAGCCAGCCCTGGACAGGGCTTGGGCCCTGACTGTGTTACCAACCGAGGACGGAGCTCCGGTAACACCTCATTTACGCAGGGTCCCCTTATCAGCGGAGCTGCCAAAACAGAAACCTCCATGTCACATCCTTAAACTCATTTAGTTTAAGCTCTTATTCAGCACCTATTTACTCTTTCTTTGTACACAGTTCTAGCAAGTTCCATTAGCTGGCTTCCTGGCAAATTTTAAGAGACGTATGGAGAGTTACAGGAAACAAGCCTCTGAACCACAGAGTGGGAGGGAAGACCCTGAGAACTATGGAATGCTGTAATCGTAAGCCATCAGGAGCCAGTCAGCACAGGGATAAACACCTCTCCTTGACCCTGTGGGAAGCCCCAAAGACACCATTGCCCCAGAGCCCTGCTTGTAAGTCTAGTTGCTCCGGGCAGCAAAGTGAAATCTTTCCAGATTTCTACCCTGATTACGATGGGTCAGGAAAGTTTGGACCCTCAGAGGGGCGAGCGTTGTTTATGTGGGCAGTTCCCTTATCCAGAACAGCTTGTTCTCTGCAGAGCCTGATAAATGGGGCATTACTGTTCCCAGCCAGTCCTCCTCTGGGGTTGGTTTTGTCCCTGGAAGAGCACAAGTACTTGGTGTTTTGTTTTGTTTTGTTCAAATGTGCCTTCTCTCTGCAAAATCAAGGGGTTCTAGGAGGAGAGCCCAAGACTCTTTACTCATTGATTCTCCACTGACTCACCAGGTATCCCTGGCACTGGCTCTGGGACAGGCCCTGGTGTAAATCAACTCAGGTCCCTGTCCTCAGGGAAGACGCGAGTCAGGGAAACCTTTTAGCTGGATCTCAGGAAGTCCCAGCAGTAAGACAAGATGCACCCTCCAGGCAGGTCAACAGCATCTCAAAGGCATGGGGGTGTGGGGAGATGGCTGTAGAGCGAAGGTGTGGCCGGTGCATGTGGTAGGCAGGGAGGTTGGATTCATACCTGGCAAAAGCCTGGATTTCAAGTTATGGGAGGAAGGCTTGGTTAGACTTTGTCAGTGGTCTGCATGGCCTTCGGCCAGTCCCGATGTGTGATGGGCTGGTTTTAGGGGTGATGGTGCCAGGCACTGTAGAAGCACGATGTGTCACTAAATCCCTATAGCACTGTGGAGTAGGCATTGCTAATGTCTGTTTCAGAGGTGAGGCCACTGAAACTCAGTGATGAAATAACTTGCCATGTTCACGCTAGAAATACGGAGTAGAGCTGGGGTCTGAATTTGGTTGTGTCCAGATTCAGAGCCCAGATTCCTGATCACTACACCGTCTGGCTTCCCCAGAACAGAAAAGTGGATCTTTACGCCTGCCTCTCTTCTGTCAACCTGTCCTAACCCCCTGGAGCCTGGTTTCTGTCAGGTGACTCCAGACTTGGGAGAGGTCATGGCAGGGCAGGGAAAAGATGGCTAGAGGCCAAGGACTCACCTGGAAGGAAAGCAGCAGGGGGCAGATCCATCATACTCAGTGGACATTTCTGGAACTGTGGGCCTTCATTTCCCCTTTGGCAAGTGTGGCTATCCACAGCCTCCTCTTCTGCTAAAACTCTGTGGCTTGGGAGGGGTAGGGAGGCCCAAGAGCAGTGATGACGGAGGTTGAAGAGGCTGCCCACTGCTGTGTGTGCGTGAATTTGCAGCATGCACCTGGGGATGGCATTGGGGTGGGGTGGGTTCACGTGGAATTGAGTTTGAGCTGCAAGTGGCGAGAGCTGGAGGGGCATGCAGATTGGTGACTGGCTGAAGCCAGGAATATTCAGGTTATGCGAGCACGGTCTGTGTGTGATGCTATGTGTGCACAGGAAGCTATTTCTGGGTAGTTGAGCTTGCGCCCGGCTACATGTGTGGCTGGGTGGGTCTAGCTAGTCCTGTGGCACTGGGTGTGTGTCTGCTTTGCCTGCAAGCATGCTGAGCGTCCTCAGGCAGAACCAGTGCTACCCACCTGCCACATCCCTGGAAGCCGGCCAGGCCCTCCCCCAGGTTGGGGCAGGGCTAGTGGGCAGGCCTGTACTAGGACAGGTGTCCCCAGTTCCTGGAACTGCTTCCTTGTCTGGAGCCTTTCCCCATACCTCCCAGCTGCACCCTGGGAGAGGGGAGGAGGCCACAGGTCCTTCAAGGTGGTGCTCCCAGGCCACTGTGAGGCAGCTGGGCCTGCGTACAGATAGTAGCAATGTGAGTCTCCAGAGCACTAATGAAGGGTGGTATGTGTGAGTTTGTCACCCCAGACCCCGAGTGCAAAGTAAGGGAGTCTGCACTTCCTGGATGGCAGAACCTGTCCATCCAGCCGTGCTTCCTCCATGGGAGGGGTGTGGGGGAAGGGCCTGGTGGCTTGGCAGAGCTGGGCCCCACCTGGGGCCTCAGAACACAGTGAGGAAAAGAGAAAAGGAACAGGTGGAAAGAAGCCTTTTCTCTCTGTACCTCTCTCCGTTCTATGCATGAACTTCCACTGTTGGTCACTTGCCATTATCCCCAGCAAATCGTGTGTAGCCTGTGAAACCATGGGGGCCTGGAAACCACACCCTGGGGAGTGAGAGAGCTGGTGGGCTCTCCGAGGTGGAGCCCAACCCCTTGTTTCTCACTTTGGGAAACTGGGGCCCATAAAAAGGGAGGGGCTTGGCTCAAGAACATAGCCAGGCATGGTGGCACATTAGGGAGCTGAGGCAGGAGGATCATTTGATGGCAGGAGTTCAATACCAGCCTGAGCAACAGAGCGAGACCCTGTCTTTACTAAAAATAGAAAAGTTAGCCAGGCATGGTGGCACATGCTAGTAGTCCCAGCTACTCGGGAGGCTAAGGTAGGAGGATTGCTTGAGCTCAGGAATTCAAGGTTGCAGTGAGCTCCCAACTATCATCGTGCCACTGAACTCTAGCCTGGGTGACAGAGTGAGACTCCATCTCTTAAGAAAAAAAAAAGAAGAAGAAGAACATGGGGTGAGATGCAGTGAGTCTGTGGCAGAGACAGGCCTGGGTCCTCTCCAGAATCTTGTAGTGAAACGGCGCCCTGAGGGAGGGGTGAAGGGGAACAGGAAGACAGCCCTGGGGGCTTGTTCACCCAGACTGCTTCTCCCCTGCAGGTGATCGAGGAGTTCTACAACCAGACTTGGATCCAACGATATGGGGAACGCATCCTGCCCACCACACTCACCACACTTTGGTCCCTCTCGGTGGCCATCTTCTCCGTCGGGGGCATGATTGGCTCCTTCTCTGTGGGCCTTTTTGTTAACCGCTTTGGCCGGTGAGCAGGAAGGGCCCCGGCCCTGCCCAGGGCATCCCAGATGTGGGTGGGAGGTCGGGGAGACTACCCTGCCTGCTCGAGGGTTTTACCTGTGACCCAGCCCCTGGGGAGCCAGAGGGACACCCGCCTGACCTGCGACCCCTCCCCAGGCGGAACTCGATGCTAATGATGAACCTGCTGGCCTTCCTGTCCGCTGTGCTCATGGGCTTCTCCAAGCTGGGCAAGTCCTTTGAGATGTTGATCCTGGGCCGCTTCATCATCGGCGTGTACTGCGGCCTGACCACGGGCTTCGTGCCCATGTACGTGGGGGAGGTGTCCCCCACGGCTCTTCGTGGGGCCCTGGGCACCCTGCACCAGCTGGGCATCGTCATCGGCATCCTCATTGCTCAGGTGAGCTGTGGCTGCTTACCTGGCACCACCACACCCCCAGCTTCCCTGGCTGTTGGGCCTGTCCTGCAGGGCAGAGTTTCTCTGACTAGATCTGCACCCAGCTTTCACAGCCCTGTGAGCCCCAGGTTCACAGGTCTAGGAACACACCACCACCCCCGGATCTCCCAGACCTTCCCAACAGAAAAGCAAGATTCCCCCACCCTCCTCATCCCCTTTCCTCTCACTCTGGGTGTCCGACCACAGGGACCCCACTGTTTCCTACATGTGCTGGCTCTCCCGTGCCTCATGCTGCTGTTCCTGGATGCACACTGTGCCCTCTCTGCAAAAGGTGTCCCGGTCCCCATCCCTATGGCAGCACAGCAGCCCCACTATCTGTGCTGGACACATTCACAGCCTTGCCACTTGTCCTCCCAGTAATGCTGTGAGGTAGGTCCTGCTTTCCCCACGTGACGGACGAGGAAACCGGGTTTCAGAGAGGTTAGTGGAGGAAGTGCTGCCTCCAGAAGCAGCAGCCGACACAAAGCAGGATAACCCCTCTGGCGGGACGCTCACAGCCCCTGCCTCCCCCAGGTGTTCGGCCTGGACTCCCTCATGGGCAACGAGGACCTGTGGCCCCTGCTGCTGAGCATCATTTTCATCCCAGCCCTGCTGCAGTGCATCGTGCTGCCCTTCTGCCCCGAGAGCCCCCGCTTCCTGCTCATCAACCGCAACGAAGAGAACCGGGCCAAGAGTGGTACGGGCAAAGCCCTGCCCTCCTCCCCACTGCCCAAGCCCCGGCCTGCTTCCCACTCTGAGCATCCCCCTCCTTCCCTCCGGTCCCCCTAGTGCTGAAGAAGCTGCGCGGGACAGCCGACGTGACCCACGACCTGCAGGAGATGAAGGAAGAGAGTCGGCAGATGATGCGGGAGAAGAAGGTCACCATCCTGGAGCTGTTCCGCTCGCCCGCCTACCGCCAGCCCATCCTCATCGCCGTGGTGCTGCAGCTGTCCCAGCAGCTGTCGGGCATCAACGCTGTGAGTGCCGCAGCCAAGCCCTGTGGTCAAGTGTGGGCTGTGAACAAATCCCAAACTTAAAACAACATATATGCATCCACCAAAGGAGAAGCTTCCCTTTAGACCCAGAACTGCAAGTCACTGCAGTGCAGTGTCCTCGGCCTGAGAAGTGCTTGTCCCCTTTACCCCTTACTCATCCTGGACCCTGGGTCCCATGCCCACTGGTGCAGAGGCAGGGAAGGGCCACAGTGCCCAGCTGAGCCCCAACAGTCTCTCTACCTGGCAGGTCTTCTATTACTCCACCAGCATCTTCGAGAAGGCTGGCGTGCAGCAGCCTGTGTACGCCACCATCGGCTCCGGCATCTTCAACACGGCCTTCACCGTTGTGTCGGTGAGTCTTTGCTTGCCGCCAGGCAGCGGCCAGGGTCCAGCTCAGGGCTTCGGGGCGGAATGGCAGCATTTGCTGGGAGCCAGGCATGTGTCTCGTCTCCATACGTGCCTTCTCCTTTCATTCTCAACAACCTGTGAGTTCACTTCTCACATCACACAGCTGGCATAAATGTTCAGAGAAGTGAAATGGAAAAGGCTTGCCCAGGGTCACAGCCGGGATGCTCAGCTCTCTGGCTCTCTAGGGCCACCTCTTGCCCCTATACTGCTGTCGGGCTCTGGGGCCAGCTCTGTGCCCCTTGCCCCCTATCTGGCCCCCAAGCCAAGCCCCAGGGAGAAGACGGTACTGTCTTCTCCACTGGTCTTTGCAGTGCCAAGTGGCTTTCCCGGCTGCTGGGGCGGGCCTCTGGATGGGTGAGTTCAGAGGGGCACCAGGCAGGGGAGTGGTGCTGACTCTTTCTCTGCCCACAGCTGTTTGTGGTGGAGCGAGCTGGCCGGCGGACCCTGCACCTCATAGGCCTGGCTGGCATGGCGGGCTGTGCCGTGCTCATGACCATTGCACTGGCATTGCTGGTGAGTTGCCACGCTCTAGGGAGCAAGTTGGGGGTGGGGGGCAGTGGCTTTTCACCTGGGCTTCAGATCCCAAAGCAGGCCAGGTGGGGGCTGCACTCGCCCTGGTTCTGCTTTGACCTGACTTTCTGGCTCCTGAGGTCGTGTCCTTCCGTCCCACTCACATCCTATCTTGAACTTGCTCCGCCCTGCTCGGTGGTTTCTCAACATGGAACCCCTAGCCCTAGACTCCAAACTGTCATCTCCCCAGGGAATTGCCTTGCCCAATATTAAACCTTTCAGAGTGTTTATCTGTAGCCTCAATTCACCATGGCAACAGTGCTGGAAAGTGTTACCATCCTCACCACAGAGGTGCAGAAAAATGCCTTATCTCACCCAATTCTCAAGACATGGAGGTGGAGTTTAGTTATTATTCTCATTTTATGGGTGAGGAAACCTAAGTCCCAGTGAGGTTAGTGACATATCTGATAAAGGATGAAGCTAGGAATCAACCTCAGGTTTGCTGGCCCCAAGCCTATGACCATCACCACTGTGTTAACCCTGTGCCAGGCACTCAAAGCACAAACACTCATTTGTCCTTTCTTTCTTTTCTTCCACGTCAGATGGTAACATGCTGACGTTGTAACATGCTGATGTTGTGACAAGGTTTGAGGGAGGCAAATCTCACAGATGTACGTGAAAACTCAGTCATCACGCTTATGAACTAAATTTCTTTCTTGGCAAGGAAAGCACCATTAATCATTTTATAGGTGAATCTAGGCTTGGAAAGTCTGGCGACTGCCGAGAGGTCTGGCATGCAGCAAGTGATGAGCAGCAGATCTGAGATCTGAGCCAGAGTCCATAACTCTTCTCCTGTGGCCTCCTCAAGGAGAATGATTATATACAGAACCATAAATCTGGTGTCTACTCCGTGCCACACCTTACAAGCCTTGAAATATGAATCCACCCCTCACCAAGGAATGTTATTCTGCATCCTCCTGCCACAAGCAGACTGCTTTGCAGCCAGACCCAGGGGGGGACCATGGGGGCCTCTTAGCACCTCCTGCATGCACAACCCATTACTTCTCTCAAGCTTGCAACCACCCTGCAGGACTTAAATCATTTTGTTCAAAGGAGGAAAGTGAGACCCAAAACAGGGTAACCAGGGTACATAGCAAGTCCGGGATCAGCCCCAGGCCTACTGCTTTCCAGCCTAGAGCATGTACATAGCATGGCTCCATGCTACCTATGCGCTTGCTTCCTCTGAGGATCCATCACAACCAGTCTGACTTTCTCACTCTTCATCCTTAACAGGAGCAGCTTCCCTGGATGTCCTATCTGAGCATCGTGGCCATCTTTGGCTTTGTGGCCTTCTTTGAAGTGGGCCCTGGCCCCATCCCATGGTTCATTGTGGCTGAACTCTTTAGCCAGGGTCCTCGTCCAGCTGCCATCGCTGTCGCTGGCTTCTCCAACTGGACTTCAAATTTCATTGTGGGCATGTGCTTCCAGTATTTGGAGGTAAGAACCCCCCTTGTCTCTGTACTCTGCATTTCTCACCTGCATGCATGACCCTGAGTGCTGTGAAAAGTGCTCTCCCAGCATTCTCATCAGGAATCACACTAAGGGGGAAATTAAGGCTCGGAAGCCCAGGTTACATGACTAAGAACACTAAGCTCAACTCTGGGGTTCTCTCCTTAGCTCTGAATGGTGCTCCTGAAACCTGTTCTACGCCAGGTGCAAGCAGAGTCTCATTTAATGATCATAGCATCCCTGGGGAGTAAGTGGGTGTTTCCTATTTCAGATCAAAGGCCCAGACATAAAGTAACCTGAGTCCAACAGCCAGGATGTAGGGTGGTGATTCCAACTTAATGTGTTGTGTGTCTTTCAGCAACTGTGTGGTCCCTATGTCTTCATCATCTTCACTGTCCTCCTGGTTCTGTTCTTCATCTTCACCTACTTCAAAGTTCCTGAGACTAAAGGCCGGACCTTCGATGAGATTGCTTCTGGCTTCCGGCAGGGGGGAGCCAGCCAAAGTGACAAGACACCTGAGGAGCTGTTCCACCCCCTGGGAGCTGATTCCCAAGTGTGAGGCGCCCCACACCACCAGCCCGGCCTGTTCTCAGCAGCCCCAAGGAGCTCTTGGGAGCACAAGCAACTGGATGAGACTTTCAAACTGACAGATCTCAGCCAAGCCGGGCCTGGGGCTCTTTTCTTCAGCCAGCAATGATGTCCAGAAGAACATTCAGGACTTTAACGGCTCCAGGATTTTAACAAAAGCAAGACTGTTGCTCAAATCTATTCAGACAAGCAACAGATTTTATAATTTTTTTATTACTGATTTTGTTACTATTTTTTTATCAGCCTGAGACTCCTGTACCCACACCCCAGGCTTCACCCTGAATGGCTCAGAACCTGAGGGTGGGGACCAAGCCCTGTCCAGACACTTGCCTTCTTCACCAAGCTAATATGTAGGGCTGGACCTATGACCCAAGGACACACTAATCGAACTACGAACTACGAGGCTTCTACCCCAGGAGGTGGCTGTGGCCACCCCTTCTGCAGGCCTGGATCTCCCTGCCCTGGGGGTTAGGCTCCATTAGGATTCGCCCATTCCCATCTCTTCCTATCCAGCCACTCAAATTAATCTTTCCTTGCCTGAGACCAGTGGGGAGCACTGGAGTGCGAGGAGGAGAGGGGAAGGGCCAGACTGGGCTGCCAGTTTCTAGTCTCCTTTGCACTGAGGGCCAGTCTATCGCCATGAGAGGAGGGCCTATAGGAGGCTGAGAACTCACTGCTCAAGAAGACATGGACACTCCTGCCCTGCTGTGTATAGATGGAAGATATTTATATATTTTTTTTGGTTGTCAATATTAAATACAGACACTAAGTTATAGTATATCTGGACAAACTTGTAAATACACCACCTCACTCCTGTAACTTACCTAAACAGATATAAATGGCTGGTTTTTAGAAACATGGTTTTGAAATGCTTGTGGATTGGGGGTAGGGAGGTTTGGATGGGAGTGAGAGAAGAAAGGGTTGCAACCACTGCAGTAGCTTTAGACTTTGGCAGGATCCAGTCCCTTCCAAGCACCTCTGATCGGTGCCCTCTATTGCTTAAAAATGTCCGATTCCTATTGCCCAGAGAATATCTCAATTCTTTATCTTGGCATCCAAAGTATTTTTATCACATAATATTTGATAGTGTTCAAAAACTGGTAGCTGTGTGCCAACCTTGATCCTCAGGCTTGATATGCACCATTTTGAATGTGAAGTAGGTACCATATCTTTATTTAACAGGCTCAATGAGGTTATGTGCCTGAAGTCTCACAGCAAATATGCTAAAACCCCTGCTTTTAACAATTATACTATACCACCCCTTCCCCGTTAACTGCCCCCCCCCACAAACAAAATGAACCATGTTCCTTGTATGGGCCCAGTGAGCTGTCAAGCTGCTTTGTATCCGATTCATTTGGAATTGCCCCCTCTGGTTCCAGCTTATATGCTACTGCCTCCTCTAAAGACATCAGCTGCTCCTCCTACTCCCTGAATTTCAAGAATACTTCATCTGTTCCTTTCCTGTGCCACTTCACCCTTCCACTGTTGATCGCAAGCCAAATTTTCCCACTAGTCTGAATTTCATGGAAAGAAGACGATTTGGTTCATCAGGGTCCTTAGCAGTATTCAGTACAGTGTTTGGTACACTGCAGGCACTCAGAAAATACTTGATGAAATAAAACACCAAGAATATTTGTCTCTAGAGGTTCAGCTGACAAAATCTGGGGAAATCTGCCTTCATAATTGGACCAACAACACTAGAAAATCTCCTTGGCATGAAGAGGGGTTGTAAGGAGGGGCTGATAAGGGAAAATAAGTAGTCAGTAAATGGAAATGCCTATGTGTATTATCATCAGCTACAAAGAATATATGAGGACATCCATCTTCATCTCAGATGAAGAAGGAGGTTGTCTGAGCCTGAGGACAAGACCGTTAACCTATGAAGGGCTTGGGGCCAGGTGAGAGGAAGGCTTATATTTGTGTTCCCAAAAGGCTTCTTTTGAAAGGAGTTATCTCCTCAAACTTCTCGGACGAGGAAGGCCCTGGAGGGACAGTGCGAGTCAGGGGCCCAGGCTGCCAGGGGTGCAGTCTGGCCCCTTAATCCTATGGCGCTACTTAGCGGCTGTTCCCACTGGGTGGGAGAGGAAACCGACGCCCTAGGGGTGCGGGGATGGGTGGTGGCAGCGCGCCGGGAGGCCGCAGCGTGAGGACCACAAAACAGACGGTGCGCGGAGCTCACTTCGCGCCGGAGGGCCCAAAGGCCGGCAGAGCCGAACGGCACCCAGGCCCCGCCCCCCGGCGCCCCGCCCCTGCCCAGGGGGCCAGACCCAGTCCGAAAAGGCCCGAGAGCCCACTCGCAGCTCCCTGCCGCCCTGAGCCGCATCCAGGTCCCCGAGCGCCGCCATTTCCCAAACTGTGAAATGACGCGCAGGCGCAGGCCACAGCCTGCCCCAGCCGTGCTCCAGGGAGCTTCGGCGGCACAGCGCCCGGTCCCCGGACGCCTTTTCTCTAGGAGCCGCAGTCCACCCCGGGGTGGAAGATCTGGGGCACAGTTCGGTCGCACATCCTCTCCATGCCCCTGTGTGGCGCCTCCAGCCCGCCGGCGATGGCGCGCGGACACGCCAGCGGGGAGGCGGGGCTAGGCCGGGTCTGCACCAATCAGAGCTGCGCTGTTGGGGGCGAGGGGCGGGCCCAAGCCTCCACCAGCCCCAACCTGGCGGCCCCTGGCGGGCTCTTTGGGACCACCGACCGACCCCTCCTGGGAGGTGCAGTTTACTCTGGGAAGGGGGGACGGCGACTCGCCTAGCGCCAGACATTCTGGGGGATGTAGCTCGCCCGGATCCCTATCCCCCTATAGGGTGATGTCCATGGTTTCTGACGAAAAGGGATACATAGGTATCGGGGCTGCTCTCCAGGCCGCCTTCCTTCCCCACCAGTGCTTAGGCCGCTCACTGACAGTTTTGTGAGATCTTTTATCCGAAGCCTTAGGCTCAAAATCGCCTCTCCCGGGAAGCCTTCTGGATCAGGTTCCCCGCTGGGCTCCACAGCGTCTTGTATTTCCTCCATCAGAGGGCTTTCCAGACCGTACCGGAATTGACTGTCCTTCCACCCGACTGGGGAGGCAACAGGGCTAAGCCATTCCCTGGTCCCCAGCTCCCACCGTAGGCTCCGGTCAGGATTATGGAATGAATGACCTAGAATTGAGGCTCAAAGAAGTTCTGAAAACTGAGTTCTTCCAGTGAGGTTTCAGCAGAAAAATCCAACAAATTCGGAAGGCAAATTTAATAATAGGGAAAGAATATTCATTCTCTTCTGTCCCAACTGCATTTTTAATGACCCCTTACTCATTCTATGATTTTTATTTCTTAAGGTTCCTTAAAACCTCACCCTTCTGTCCATTGCAATTGCTGGCCCTGGGTCTGGCTACTCATAGTCTTTCCCGGAATCGCTGCAACAGGCTTGTCACTGTTCTCTCTGCTTCCTGTGTCTTCCCCCTCGCTCTCCGCACTGCAATCTTGGTGATATTTCTAAGACGCAAATCTAGTCAGGTGTCTCTCCTACTTAAAAACCTTCCTGGGTCCTCATGTCCCTCAGGATAACGTCCATGTTTCTTAGCCTGAAAATTCAAGGTCGTTTACCATCAGTCTCTGTCCCTCACCACTGCCCCAAACCCACCCCAACCATATCCTGCCATCGATCCACTCTGTCTTCTGATCTCCGCACTCTCCTTCCCGCCCCTCCACACAAATGCCCTCCCACCTACTCCAGTTTTCCACCAGGTGATCATACCCCATCACAGCCCAAGGAATGAGAGATGGCGGAAGCTGCGAGTTGCGGGGGCGGGGGGAGTCGGCTTCCTCCAGTTCTTGGCACACTGCTGCCAACTAGCGGCTGTTGTGTGAACATTTGTGTGAGGGCAAGTTTTAACCTCAACCTTTCAGGAGTTCAGAGAGAATAAATAGATTACTTTGAAGGGAACCCTTGACTGAGACTACTACAGCAAATCCGTCTGGTAACCCTGGCCCTGGCACCCCGAAGGACCTTCCTAAACCAGTGTTCTGACCATACTACTCTGTGGCGTAATGCTCCCCACTGTCTATTGATAAAGCCCAAATTCCTTAACCACATTCTGGCCCTTACAGACCTTATCTCCCAATACGCTCCTTCAACACCCGAAGCTCCAGCCAAGCTGATGCACTCAGTGTTCCCTGGACAGCTCCTCATCCTAACTGTCTTACACTAAAACTTTTTGTTCAAGCTCCTTTCTCCTTGTCTGCTTTTGGTCTCTCCATGAGATTGTCTGATCTCAAAAGACCAAATTAACTTTCACTTTCTCTATGATGCATTTGTTCGTTCCTTGAACTGTTATCTAACTGAGCACATCCTTTTTGCCAAGCTTTCTTCTAAGCTCCTTCTCTTACAAAAGGGCTGATGTTAGGGCTGATTTCTGTTTTGCTACTGAGCTCAATAATCTTCGGCAAGTCTCTTCACTTTTTTGATGATCTGCAGCTTCTTCATCTCTTGTGATATTAAAATGAAATAATATATGTGTAATGCAAACGTCAGCTGGAGCTATATGATCTTCTCCCTTCCACATGTTTCAGAAAGCCTGGTACTCATCCCCAAGGTTTCTGTGAATTGCCAGGGATCTCTCCCATTCTTAAGGTTATCCCTGGCTCTGATGGTTGGCATCCCCTAAACCACCAGGTGCAGAGTTCCCAGCACAAGCTGTTTCCTGTCATGGAACTCACATCTTTTCTTTAGTTCCACTTCATTCATTTACTGAGCACCTCCTGGATGCCGGGGATATAGCAGTAAGGAAACAAAGATTTTCCTTTGTGGAGCTTCCATTCTACTGGGGAAAAAATAATTAGCAATCAACAAATATGTAGTAAATCAGATGGTGATTTGTTGTACAAGGAAAAAAGGCAATCTGAAAGGAGAGAGGATGATGGATTGTGAAGGTGGCAGTGAGAGCAGTTTTAGATGAGAGCATCTGGAGGCTTCCCTGAGGAAATGACATTGGAACACAGACCTGAATGAAGTAAGGGGATCTTCTAGGCAAGTTCAAAAGTACTAAGTTCACAAGGACCATGTTTGGTATGTTGGAGGACCAGCAAGGAGACCAAGGCACCTGGACCAGGGTAACAGGTAGATGAAATCAGAGAGGTGACAGGATCATGTAGGATCTCATATGTCACATGAAAACTTTGAGTTTTATTTCAATGGTGATGGGAAGCCACTGGAGGATATTGGCCAGAGAGGTGACACAATCTGATTTACATTTTTAAAGGATCATCTGGCTGCTGTAAACTGTAGGGGAGCAAGAGTGGGAGTGAGAAGACCAGTCAAGAGGCAGCTGCGGTTGCGCAGGTGAGAGGTGGCAGGGCTTACCTCTGGTGCAGTAGCAGCAAGTAGATGCGGTCAGAGAAGGGATGTATTTTGATGTTTCAGCCTACAGGATTTGCTGATGGGGTTGACTGTCAGGTTCCAGAAACAGAGAAATAAAGGATAGCTGAATTAACTGGATAAATGCTAGTGCCATTAACTGAGATGGGGAGCATTGAGGAAGTTAGAATGAAGTTTAGTTTTGGATGTGTTGAGTTAGGTCCTATTGGACATTTGAGTAAAGACATTGAGTAGGCAGTTGGATATACTAGTCTGAGGTTCACATAAACCTTTATAGAAAGTTTGGAGAAGAAGAAATTTAAATCATAGCAACATAACCTAAACTTGAATTTTAGACACCTAAGTCCTTTGGCCTCTTCCCATCCCCCAACCCTCCTTATCAAAGGGCCTTGGCTGATGTTTTGAAATGACATCTGGTAAGGACCCGTCTGTTTAAATTCTTGGACTATCCTTTACCCAGTTTTTATCAGGAAGCAGGGGAGTCACAGTTTTCCCCTTAATAAATTTTGCAATCTCTTCCAAAAGTTATCCCACATGTTTTTTGCATTAAGTAGTGGGTGAGGAAAAGACGTAGGGTATTTCAGTGGCAGTGGATTTCTTTCCTTCTTAGACTCGCTGGTTTTGTTCCATTCTTCTCCTAAAGGACTGGCCTCCAATGTCTCACAAGCTTCATGGACAAAGAGCCTGATTTTGAATTAAGGCTCAAGAGGAGAATGGTGTTGGCCCCAGCCTAGGATATCAGTTGTTCCCAGCAGAAGTGGCCTACCCACTCTAAGCAGAAGTAGCCTTCCTACTCCCTGTGCTATTGGCTTTTCCACCTCTGTCTAATGGGATTAATCCTACATTACCTGAGGAAATGATAGTGGCCTCTCCTGAGGTAGTTGCCATGTAAAACAATGCTGAACTCCTCAGGACGTACCCCCACCACTCCTCTCTGCTTCTAGACCTATAACTAGACTCAAGTCCCAGCAGGCCCCTAAAAGTGAGGCACAAAGTATGAATGAAAAGGTGTGGTATACTCCAAAAGGATTACTTGAGTTTCTTATGCAAGCGGAAATCTGGGGAACACGTATGGGAATGGATATTAAGAGTATGTGATAATGGTGGGACGAACATAAAGTTAGCAGGCCTAATTTATTGATATGGACCCACTAAGTAGAGATTCTGCATTTAATGTTGCAGCTTGGAGAGTTAGAAAAGGCTCCGACCGTTCTTTTGGTTTTTTGGCTGAAACATGGACCAAAAGATGGCCCACCATGAGCAAGCTGGAAATGCCTAATCTCCCTGGTTTAATGTAGAGGAAGGGATTCAAAGGTTTAGGGAGATTGGAATGTTACAGTGAATTTATTATTGTAGCATTTCTACTAACCCACACTTGGGGGGTCCAGATGACATATACTTCACCAATACTTAAAGAAATAAATGTATATGGAGACCCCCAACATCTCTAAAAAGCTCCATGATCACTCTTTTCTGTAGGCCAGACCTTACAGTGGGAATCACAGTCACCCAATTGGAAAACTTAAATGCAATGGGAGTAATTAGAGCCCATGGTGGGAGGGGCCAATAGTAGCATTAAACTGCCAATGGCGTGGTGGGCATAGTTACCATAAAGGACAGCAGAGTCAAAGCAGCAATCAGAATAGTTCGACTCCTACAGACCTATAGCATTGGCTAGTTAATCATGGTGTTCCTAGAAGTGAAATAGATAGGAAGCCTACTAAATGCTTACTTAATCTGTACAAACAGAAAATTTTCAGATCAAGGAAACAAAAGTCTAATTCAAATCATAAAAAAGAGCCACAGCCCTTCAATGAATTCCCAGACTTCAGCCAGTTTACGGACCCAGAACCCCTTGAATGAAAGGAAATTCAGGCACCCTAAAGGAGGGACCCTCATACACTACAAAAAATTTATACTGTTAATCTTTTTCCTAGTCTTCCCCAAAGGGACTAATAACTTTTTACTAAGGTTACTGTGCATTGAGGAAAAGGAAATAGTCAGGCCTTTTGGAGACTACTGGACACCAGCTCTGAACTGACAATTTTTCCAGGAGACCCAAAACATCACTGTGGCCCTCCAGTCAGAGTAGGGGCTTATAGATCAGGTGATCAATGGAGTTTTAGCTTAGGTCCATCTCTCAGTGGGTCCAGTGGGTCTCCAAATCCATCCTATGTTTATTTCCCCAGTTTCAGAATACATAATTTGAACAGACATACTACTTAGCAGCTAGCAAAATCTCCACATTGGTTCCCTGACATGTGGAATGGGGACTATTATGGTGGGAAAGGCCAAATGGAAGCCATTAGAACTACCTCTACCTAGGAAAATAGTAAATCACAAACCATACTGCATTTCCTATATTGCAGAGATTAGTGACACCATTAAGGACTTGAAAGATGGAGGGGTAGTTATTTCCACCACATCCTCATTCAAGTCCCCTATTTGGCCTGTGCAGAAGACAAATGGACCTTAGAGTACTACAGTGGATTATTATAAGCTTATCCAAGTGGTGATTCCAATTGCAGCTGCTGTACCAGATGTGGTTTCATTGCTTAAGCAAATTAACACCGTCTGTTACCTCACATGAACCTATTGATCTAGGAAATGCTTTTTCTTCATCCCTGTCCATAAGGCCTACCAGAAGTAGTTTTCTTTCAACTGGCAAGGCCAGTAATACACTTTCACTGTCCTACTTCAGGAGTATATCAGCTCTTTAGCCCTATGTCATAATTTAATTCTCAGGGATCTTGATCATCTTTCCCTTCTGCCAGATATCTTACTGGACTATTACATTAATGACATGCTGATTGGACATATTGAGCAAAAAGTATCAATTACTTGAGACTTATTGATAAGACATTTGCATGTCAGATGTTGGGAAATAATTCCAACTAAAATTCAGGGGCCTTCTACTGAGTGGAATTTCTAGAGGTCTAGCGGTGTGGGGCATGTCAAGATATCCCTTATCAGGTGAAGAGTAAGTTATAACATCTGACTCCTCCTGCAACCAAGAAAGAGGCATATTACCTAGCAGGCCTCTTTGTATTTTGGAGGCAACATATTCCTCATTTGGGTGTGTTACTCCAGCCCATTTACCAAGTGACCTGAAAAGCTGCTAGTTTTGAATGGGGTCCAGAATAACAGAAGGCTCTGCAACAGGTCCAGCCTGCTGTGCAAGCTGCTTGGTCACTTGGGCCATATGATCCAGCAGATCCTATGGTGCTAGAAGTATCAGTGGAAGATAGGGATACTGGTTGGAGCTTTTGGCAGGTGCTCATAGGTCAATCACAATGCAGGCCTTTAGGATTTTGGAGCAAGGCTCTGTTATCATCTTCAGATAACTACAGTCATGCATCACTTAATGATGGGAATATATTCTGAGAAATGTGTCATTAGGTGATTTTGTCATTGTGCAAACATCATAGAGTGTATTTACACAAACCTTAGGCAGGGTGAGGTGGCTCACACCTGTAATCCTAGCACTCTGGGAGGCCAAGGCAGGAGGATTGCTTGAGGTCAGGAGTTTGAGTAGAGGAGAATTTTAATAATCGAGTGAATAGGGTGACCCATTCTGTGGATATCAGTTAGCCTCTTTCCCCAGCCACCCTTGTCATCACCCAATGGACTCATGAACAAAGTGGCCATGATGGCAGGGAAGGAGTTTATGCCTAGGCTCAGCAGCACTGCCACTCACCAAAGCTGACCTGGCTACAGCCACTTGGAGTGCCCAATCTGCCAGGAGCAGAAATCAACCCTGAGCCTCCAATATGGCACCATTCCCCAGGGTGATCATCCAGTTACCTGGTGGCAGGTTGATTGTATTGAACCATTTCCATCAGGAAGGAGAAGTATTTTGTCCTTACTGGAATACACACTTACTCTGGATACTGATTTGCCTTCCCTGCAAGCAATGCTTCTGCCCAAACTACCATCCATGCTTTATCCACCACCATGGTATTCCACACAGCATTGTTTCTGAGCAAGGAACTCACTTCACAGCCAAAGAAATGTGGTAATGAGCCCATGTTCATGGAATTTACTGGCCCTACCATGTTCCCCACCACCCTGAAGCAGCTGGCTTGACAGAATGGTGGAATGGCTTTTTGAAGACTCAGTTACAGAGCCAGCTAGGTGGCAATACTTTGTAAGGCTGGGGCAAGGTTCTCCAGAAGGCTGCATAAGCTTTGAATCATCTTCCAATATATGGTACTGTTTCTTGCATAGCCCATAGAATTCATGGGTCCAGGAATCAAGGGATGCAAGTAGGAGTGGCATCACTCACCATTACCCTGGTGACCTGCTAACAAAATTTTTGCTTCCTGTTCCTACAAATTTATGCTCTGCTGACCCGGAGATTTTAGTTCCACAGGGAGGAATGCTTCCTCCAGGAGACACAATGATGATTACACTGAACTAGAAGTTAAGACTGCCACCCAGCCACTTTGGGATCCTCATGCCTCTGAGTCAACAGGCCAAGAAGGAAAATATGATGGCTATGGTGATAGATCTGGACTACCAAGGGAAATTGGACCACTTCTCCACAATGGAGGTAAGGAAGAATATGTCTGGAATACAGATTCCTTAAGGTATCTCTTAGTATTACCATGCCTTGTGATTAAGGTCCATGGAAAACTACCACAACCTTGTCCAGGCAGGATTCTGAATGGCCCAGACCCTTCCAGAAAGAGGATTTGGGTAAACCACCTCCCCTCCACCCCAGATTAAGAACCATGACCAGCTAAGGTTCTTGCTCAAGGCAAAGGGAATACAGAATGGGTAGTTGAAGAAGGTAGTTATAAATACCAGCTACAACCATGTGATCAGCTACAGAAAAGAAGACTAATTGCCATGAGTATTTTCTCTCCATTTTGTTAAGAATGTTTGTGTGGATGTATACATATATTAAGCAAATATCTTTTTTATCTTTCCTTTCTTATTCCCTTATCATGTAGCATAGGATGTATTAACTTTATATCAGTATTTAAGTAATGGTAATTTTACATTTTAGTATTTAAAGTACAGGATATCAGAAGAGTACACATCACTTAAGGACTTTACTTCCTCTTCTAGAGAAGGGATTAGTGTGGTTTTGGTTGTATGCAGGATAGTTGTGTCATGTTAGGTGGAATTACGACCTTGTTATTGTCATTATTAGGAGATTAAGTGTGGTTTAAGGAGATGTGTATGGGTGCCAAGTTGACAAGGGGTAGACTTGCGATGGTTAAGTTTATTTGTCAATTTGACTGGGTTAAGGGATACACAGATAGCTGGTAAAACATTATTTCTGGGGGTTTGTGTGCAGGTATTCCCAGAGAAGTTACCATTTGAATCAGCAGACTGACTAAAGAAGATCCACCCACACTAGCTTGGGAAAGACATCATCCAACCCATTGAGGGCCCAGCTGAATGAAACAAAAAGGCAGAGAAAGACAGAATTCTCTCTCTCTTTTCTTGAGTTAGGGCATCCACCTTCTCTTCCCTTGGACATTGGAGCTCCTGGTTCTTAGGCCTTCAGACTCCAGGACTTACGCCAGCATTCCCCCACCCCCATCTGCATCCACTCTCCCATCCCACCCACTCCTGGCTCTAAGGCCTTCAGCCTTGGACTGGAGTTTTACCATCGCCTCCTCCAGTTCTCAGGCCTTTGAACTTGGACTGAATTACACCACTGGCTTTTCTGGCTTTCCAGCTTGCAGATAGCATATTGTAGGACTTCTGGGCCTTTACAATCACACAAGCCAGTTTCCATAATAAACCTCCTTTTATCTATCTATCTATCCATCTATCTATCCTATTTGTTCTGTTTCTCTGGAGAAGGCTGACTAATAAAAGTGGTGAAGGATGGGCAGCTACCCTGAGCCCAGATATAGCAGCATCAGGGTTTGTCTTTGGCCAGGAGGGTAAGCTTTTTCCTCTTCACCCTTAGAAGAAGCCCCCCACCTTTATCTCAGACCCACATACACTGAGAAAAGAGTGTCATGGTGGCTGTCTTCCCTCACCAGCCCCTCCCTTCAGGAAGGTAGGAGGGAAATGGAACGTAAGCTGTTCTCTTCTGGGGTCTGCATGGCTCCTCTTCCAGCTCTGCTCTTGTTTTCCTGCACTTGCTAAGCAAGCCCTGGCTTCTGAATGGCCACAGTCAGATTCTCAGAGTGAGTGCAATTTGTTAAAGATGCCTTTCCTCTGCACAACCAAAGTGAAAAGTGTGAGCAACTCTGTTAAACGGTCTCAAGCCCAGGCACCCTACACACCCTCATTCCGGAACTGAACAATAACCTTTCCATGTCTGGGGGCTGCTATCTCTGGGACAATGTTCTGTTTCACGGAGTGCCTGCCAGCATGCACCTCTGCCTTGTCCCAGGCTGCCCCCTACATCTGTGGCTCGGTGGGTATCTCAATGTGTATTTGTGGCAAGGTTCCTCACACTGTTAACAGAGTAATGGGTGTAACCCTAAGCCAGGACCTGGGCTTATCCTGGGAGTCTTCTGACCTACCTGTCCTCATGTCCCAGACCTTAGGTGTCAGAAACTTGACAAAGGTGCTCAAGAAATGAAAAACAGGCCGGGCGCGGTGGCTCACGCCTGTAATCCTAGCACTCTGGGAGGCCTAGGCAGGAGGGTCGCTCAAGGTTAGGAGTTCAAAACCAGCCTGAGCAAGAGTGAGACCCCATCTCTACTAAAAATAGAAAGAAATTAATTGGACAACTAAAAATATATATAAAAAAATTAGCCGGGCATGGTGGCGCATGCTTGTAGTCCCAGCTACTTGGGAGGCTGAGGCAGACGGATCGCTTGAGCCTAGGAGTTTGAGGTTGCTGTGAGCCAGGCTGACGCCATGGCACTCTAGCCCGGGCAACAGAGTGAGACTCTGTCTCAAAAAAAAGAGAAAAAAAAAAGAAATGAAAAATAAAAAGCTTAAACCCAATCAATATCATATATGGTAATCCCATAGGACTCAATCTATCACCAAGCACTCTATGGTGATCTGTAATAACCTGGATCTTGGCCAAAATCAAATCACAGTAACCAATACCGTCCACCCAATCTCTTCCTCTAGATGGTTGCTCTTTGAAGGCCACTGGAACACTGTCCCCAGCAGGGATCAATCTAACATAAAGAAGTCATCAGTAAGTGCTTTGTGCATTTGACTTGCCCTCCTTACCCTACATGGCTACCTCCTATTAAAAACACTTTCCCATTTCATTTTCCATGATTTATTCTCTGAAGTAACAATACCAGGCTCCTGTTATCTAGGTTTCATTCATGTAGACAAGTACCCTAAAAAACTTTTATGTAGGTCACTGAAGAAAAGCAAGACAGATATTCCTACCTTCAAAATGGAGTCACGGGAGGAATAAAGGACACAGGATTAAGTTATAGTATAGTATTATGATTCTTGGCCAAAAGGAAGAGTCTATGTCAGCAATAAATGTGAATGACATGATGAAGTATTCCCAAGAACTTTGGAGTAAGAGAGGTAAGGTTGCCCATGTAATAGACATCTATTTTTGCTGCCTGTCATCCAATCACCCTTTTCAATGAGGACCACTCCTTCCCTACTCTCAGTGTGTATGTGTGTGATATAGTGGCCTCCACCCTGAACTCCAGGGCTCAACCTCTGGCCCCAGGCATGGCTATGAAAGCATCACTTTCCCCTGGCCACAGTGATTAGTTCCAGAATGAACCCATGACCTAATCAGATCAATGATTCTTTTGTGGGAACAACTGGGAGAGAGGCAGTCACATTTTTTAGCTGTCCTTGGGCCCAGAGGGGTAGCTCCAGCCATCTTGTACCACAAGGGGAAAGAAAACCAACCTGTCTCTGAATGGAGCCAACACAGACAGATGGACAGAAGGCAGGTTTGAGTCTGTAGCTAGCTTTTCTGAAGCCAGACTTTTCAGGTATATGAGCCAGTAAATTCTCTTTCCTTAAGCTGAAATTGATTGCTTAGTTATAGAATCAATATAATACATACAATCAGACCTCGATGTTTTTTAAAGTTACTTAAAAAAATTTTATTTAATTGTCCCCAAGTCACCTTATTTTTCTGGGGGTTGGTCAATCATGAAAGCCACATGTACAGTGGTTAAGGACACAGGCTTTAGAGCCAGACATGCATGGAGTTGATTCAGCTTTCTTAACCTTTCTGAGCTTCCGTTTCTTCATCTGTTAAATGCAGATAACAATAGTGTCAATGTGATTTTTTTTTTCATGTTTGAGGGCAGATTCTGTGAACAAAAAAGATTATTTATAGCATCTTGGGTTTAAAATTAATAAGTTTAACATTAAATTAATATTAAACTTATTAATTTAATATTTAAATATTAAATTTAATTTTTAATTAAATTAAATTTTAATTAATTTAAATTTAATATTTAATTTAATATTAATGTTAAACTTATTAATTTAAAACCCAAAAACCTTAGTTTTATTTAAGCCCTGAACGTTCATTTTACAAACATACTATTCTTTTTGTAAATCTATTATAGTTATATAAAAATCATAATTAGGTTTGAGGGAAACTTTTATTGTTCAAGTAACTCAGGTAGAATGATCTAAACTCTGCTAAATAATCTTACTTATAAGCTTATAAAATGTAATTCCATTAGCATTTTAACTGAATTTGTTTCACATATTCTCTTTGTATGACCAATCAAGTTTCCATCCCTGATATGCAAATCCTTCTCATGTACTCAACAAAAAGTTGTTAGTCGTTATATATATTAAACGTATAAATCTATTAGGTCTAGTTGTCAAATATTCCAATACTATTTATAAACTTAATTAAATTTTTATACACCCCACAGGTGTATTCTTCAATATGCCAAATTATTTTAAAATTACACTTTAAGTATCAAACCACACACGCAAGCACACACAAACTTATTTTAAACAGAATTATTTACATGATAGGTTTGATTTTTTTATCATCTCTACATTTAATTCTAAGCCTTTCTGGGTTTGAAAAGCCATTTACTCACTGAGAAAGAAGTCTGTATCTCCAGGGAGTTCATATTACTAGGTCAACAATTCACAACCATGATAGAGTTACCATCTCAGGGGGGCCACGCTGAGGTGACTGGCTCAACAATTCATGGCTGTGATACTCATGGATATTCATGATATTCATGGCTGTGATATTCATGGCTTCTCAGAAAGGCTGAGGTTGACATCTTAAACAAGCTGAGGTTATTGAGTAGACAATTTATTAATACAATAAAATCATTATCAGTCAGAAATTTGACATTGGGGAGCAGGACCTAAGCCTTGCAGGCTTCTAGGATAATTCTACCTGAGCCACATGTGGATATAGTGAGCTCTTTTTGTAGTGACCATGACAACAAAGGACTTCTAGTCCATATCCTTCTCCTGGATTCAAATTACACCCTTCTGTAATTCATCTGATTTAAGTTTGCAACCTCACCCAGGGTGCAAGAACAGAAACTTCCATCAATATTGAGTGGATTCTTGAGCCTCTTAAGATATTTAAATGTAGTTGTTGTTTAAAAACTACTGAGGCCTTTCCACCCATCTTCCAGCATTCTGGTGTAATTGGTCTGGGTGCAGCCTGGGCATCAGGATTTTTCAAAGCTCCTCAGGTGATTCTAATATGCAGCCAAGGCTGAGAACCACTGTTCTGCCTTCTCTCCTGGCTCTACAGACATTAATTTTATTCCATCAGGTCTTGAATATTTCTCATAACCTTTCTTTGCTGCTAAATTATGTTGATGACAGTAAGTTATCATATAGAAGAGTGGTTAAAACTTCAGGCCCTTAGGTTTGCTCAGGTTTGATCTTGAGGGAATTTCTTACTTTCTCTGTGCCTTAGTGTCTCTATCTATAAGATGGGGATAATAATTGTTCCAATTTTCTAAGGTGTTTTTAAAAGTAGGATTAAATGGCATTATATATGTACTGTTTACTGAATAGCATCTGCACATATTAAGTGCTCAACAGACTTTAGCTATTCTTATCATTATTTTCTATATAAATTATCATATAATCTGTGAATAAGTATCTTCTTTTCCAATCCCTATATTTCCTCCTCCTTTTTTCCTGGTCTTATTGTATTGTTCAGGACCTCCAATATCGTGTTGAGTATTAATGACGACAGAAGTACCCCATCTTTCTGGCCTGTTTAGTTTTCAGTGTTGAAGGAAATGCTTCTGAAGTTTAGAAGCACACCTCATACAATAAAGTATGAGGTTTGAAGGAGGTTTTGCTACAGACATCTTTTTTCATACTAAGGAAGTTCTTTTCTTATTTTTCAAGAGGCACTGAATTTTATTGCTAGCTTTTCTCACATCAAGGGAGATGATCACAGTTTTACTCCTGTGATCTATTAAAGTGAATTCCATTTGTTGAAAAGTCATCATGGATCAAAGGGTGAGACCGAGAAGGGGAATTTATCATAGAAGAAGAGGGAAAGGCATCAAGATTAAATACAAGCAATAAAATTAGTTAAGTCAGCAAATTTAGGAGAAACTATACAGACCAGCCAGGCCTTATGAAGAGAGAGGAGAGAAACAGGCAAAAGTTATGGAACGTTTCCCTTTTTGTGACCACCAATGTGAGGGTTTCAAGAACACAGTGGGTGATTGACCAAATAGGATTAAAGGCTCAGAGATGATTGCACTGCACATGATCTACTGCTTGCTGCTCTTGCTCTTTCCAATTACAATAAGATGCATTTTTTAGTTTTTAGTTTTTGTTTTTTCCCAAATTTTAATGTTGAGAATAATCTCCAAAAAAGGTGAAATTATAGTATAATGAATTAATAGTTTATCACCTAGATTCACCAGTTGTTAACATTTTGCCATTTTTTATCTGTCTATATAATTTTTCCTTTTTTTGCTGAGCCATTTGAAAGTTGCAGACATCATAATATTTTATGCATAAATACTTCACTGTGCATCTCTTTAAGAACAAGAGCATTCTCTGACACATCCATAATACCATTCTCGGGAGGGAGCGAGAGGCGGAGGCCGGCCTGGCAGTGGTCATGGACCACTTCATGGGGATCAGCAGCCTCCTGGACATCAACGAGACCCTGGGGATCCAGCAGTGCGGGGTTGCATCTACAACTGCAAGGAGAAAATAAAATTTGATGCTGGGACTCGCCTTGTTAGTACACACTGACTGATTTGGAGAGATCATAAAAATCATGAGTGCTGCGTTGTCATTCCTCTATCCCAAATCATGTTCACTGAAGAGCAGCAGCTGGCATTGGGAAGAGGGCCAAAATCGTGGTTCATCTTACACAGCTCCTCCTAACGAAGAACCTGGCCCATTCCAGAGTGGTAGGAACTCCTACATCAAACTCTCCTTCGAAGAACATGGGCAGATTGAGTTTTATAGGTGTTTATCAGAGGGAATGACACAGAGAAAATGGGAGAATGTGTCAGTTTTCCAATCATTACAAACAAAGAGAACCCCAGCCAGGAAAAATAGGGCTATAGGAATTGTAGGTATTGGAAGAAAACTGGAAGGAAAAAAAAAAGAAACTAACAAAAACATTTCTGAGGCCTTTGAAGACTTCAGCAAGCTAATGATCAAGGCTAAGGAAATGGTGGAGTTATCAAAATCAATTGCTAATAAAATTAAAGACAAACAAGGTGACATCATAGAAGATGAGACCACCAGGTTTAAATCCTACTTGCTGAGCATGGGAATCTATCCCAGTTACCAGGAAACCTATGGCTCAGGCACACTATACCACATGCAGCTGGCCAAACAGCTGGCTGGAATATTGCAGGCAACTTTAGAGAAACGAGGGGGAAAATGTCACTGATGGAGATGTACTGTTTAGTAAACCGAGCTCGAGGAATGAAATTGCTCTCCCCAGAAGATTTAGTGAATGCATGCAACATGCTGGAAGCACTGAAATTACCTCTTAGCCTCTGAGTTTTTGACAGCGGCATCATGGTATGGTAATGAAGCTTCAATCCTACAGGAAGAGGAAATGGTTTCACAAAAGGGATCCCCGATGTCAGAAACGTTTGCTAAGCTTGTGGGAATGCCTGTCCTCTTGGCTAAAGAAAGGTGGCAGCTTACAGAAAAGATGGGCCATCTTTGTCAAGATGACTCAGTGGAAGACTTGCAGTTTTACCCAAATTTATTTATGACACAGAGCTAAGGGTTGTGTATTTGAAATCCTTTTTGGTCCTGTGCTTGTGTCATGTACAGGTTGTATGACACTGAAGTAAGAGACAAACCTTGATCACCTGAGAATTTATTAGAACTACATAGTAGAATATAAAACTTTCTTAATTTTCTCCCTAAATATTATGATCCAAGAAGCTTATTTAGGATACATATAGGAAAACACAGAAAAATGAATGCCAATATGAATTTATTTATTTATTTATTTATTTATTTGAGACAGAGTCTCACTCTGTTGCCCTGGCTAGAGTGCCGTGGCGTCAGCCTAGCTCACAGCAACCTCAAACTCCTGGGCTCAAGCAATCCTCCTGCCTCAGCCTCCTGAGTAGCTGGGACTACAGGCATGTGCCACCATGCCCGGCTAATTATATATATATATATATATACTTTTAGTTGTCCAGCTAATGTCTTTCTATTTTTTTAGTAGAGACGGGGTTCTCGCTCTTGCTCAGGCTGGTCTTGAACTCCTGAGCTCAAACGATCTGCCTGCCTCAGCCTCACAGAGTGCTAGGATTACAGGCATGAGCCACCACACCCAGCCTCCAATATGAATTGAAAATCATGCTATCATTATGCAGAACCCTCAGAGTTTAACTTGAAATATGGTAGATTTTAACTTGATCCTCAAATCATTTCTATTGCCTAATTGCTCTGTCTAGGTCCTCCAGTACTATGTGGAATAAGAATGGTGAAAGTAGGCATCCTGTCTTCTTCCAGGTCTTAGAGGAAAGTCTTTCAGCATGATGTTAGCTATGGTTTTGTCATATATGGCCTTTATCGTGTTGAGATATGTGCCTTCTATACCTAATTTGTTGAGTTTTTATCATGAAGGGATATTGAATTTTATGAAGTGCTTTTTGTATGTCTATTGAGATGACCATATGGTTTTTGTCCTTCATCTGTTGATGTAACATATCATGTTTATCGATTTGCATATATTGTATCATCCATCCATGCATCACTGGAATAAATCCCTCTTGATCACAGTGTATTGATTTTTTTCATGTGTTGTTGAATTGGATTTGCTATTATTTTGTTGAGAATTTTTTTTGCATCTATGCTCATCAGGGATAGTGACATGTAGTTTTCTTTTTTTGTTGTGTCTTTGTATGATTCGAGTATCAGGGTAATGCTGACCTCATAGAATGAGTCAGGAAGAACTCCTTCCTTTTCAATTTTTAGGGATAGTTTCTGAAGAACTGGTGTATGCTCTTTAAAAGTTTGGATTTTTCTTCATTGGGAGACTTATTACTGGTTGAATCTTGTTACTCATTATTGGTCTGTTCAGGTTTTCTATTTCTTCCTGTTTCAATCTTAGGAGGTTATACATGTCCAGGAATTTATCCATTTCCTCTGTTTTCCAATTTATTGCCATATAGTTATTCATAATAGTCTCTAATGATCCTTGTATTTATGTGGTATCAGTTATAATGTCTCCTTTTTCATTTCTGATTTTATTTATTTGAGTCTGCTCTCTGTTTTTCTTAGTCTACATAATGGCTTGTCAATTTTGTTTATCTTTTCAAAGAACCAACTTTTAATTTAATTGATCTTTTGTATTTTTTATCTCTACTTTGTTTAGTTCTGTTCTGATCTTTATTATTTCTTTCCTTCTATTAATACTAATTTTGGGGGAGAGCTGCTTGTTCTTGTTTTTCTAGTTCCTTCAGGTATGTAACTAGGTTGTTTATTTGAAATCCTTCTACTTTTTTTCAGGTATGTAACTAGGTTGTTTATTTGAAATCCTTCTACTTTTTTTTTTTTTTTTTTGATACATACACACGCTGGTGCCCGGGCAAGAGTGCCATGGTGTCAGCCTACCTCACAGCAACCTCAGACTCCTGGGTTCAAGCAATCCTTCTGCCTCAGCCTCCCAAGTAGCTGGGACTACAGGCATGCGCCACCACGCCCAGCTAATTTTTTTTTTATGTTTTTAGTTGTCCAGCTAATTTCTTTCTATTTTTAGTAGAGACAGGGTCTCGCTCTTGCTCAGGCTGGTCTCAAACTCCTGAGCTCAAATGATCCTCCTGCCTTGGCCTCCCAGAGTGCTAGGATTACAGGCGTGAGCCACCGCGCCCAGCCCTTCCTTTGTATTTCATTAATTTTTTTAAAGCATAAACTGAAGTAAGTGGTATCATTGATTTTTTTTTGTTGACATGCTTTGATTCTTTTTTCATTTTTTTCTGTGTATCTGCTATAGGTATTTTCTTTGTGGTTACCATGAGGTTTACATAAAACATCTTATAGTTATAACAATCTATTTTAAGCTGATAACAACTTCAACCACATTCAAAAACTCTGTTTCTTTATCTCTCTCCCTTTATGTAATCAATATCACTAATTAAATCTTTTTATATTTTGTATGTCTTAACATAGCTTTATACATAGTTTTTATGCTTTCCTCTTTAAAATTCTACTCTAGAATTTAAAATGATTAACATACTACCATTCTGTTTCAGTATTCTGTATTTGTCTATATATTTACCTTTACTAATGAGTTGTATATTTTTGTATGCTCCTGTGTTGGTGTCTAGTGTCTAGCATCCTTTTGTTTCAACTTGAGGACTCCCTTTAGCATTTTTCTTTTTTTTTTTATTTCACAATATTATGGGGGTACAAATATTTTGGTCACATGTAATGCCTTTGCCTCACCCACGCCGGGGATAGAAGCATGCCCTTCCCCCATACAGTGCGCTCCGTTTCCATTAGTTGTGAGTTTATCCCCATCCACCCACCCTCCACCTGACCGGCACCCAATGAATATAACTACCATGTGAGCTCCTTAGTGGTAATCAGTACCAATTTGATGGCAAGTACCTGTGGTTCTTGTTTTTCCATTCTTGTGATACCTCACTTTGAAGGATGGGCTCAAGTTCTATCCAGGATAATACGAGAGATGCTAGATCACCACTGTTTTTGTAGTTTAGTAGTATTCCATTGTATACATATACCACATTTTATTAATCCACTCATGTATTGATGGGCACTTGGGTTGTTTCCACATCTTTACAATTGTGAACTGTACTGCCATAAACATTCGAGTGCAGATGTCTTTATTATAGAATGTCTTTTTTTCCTTTGGGTAGGTGCCTAGTAGTGGGATTGCTGGATCAAACGGCATTTCTATTTTTGGCTCTTTGAGGTGTCTCTAAACTACTTTCCACAGTGGTTGTACTAATTTGCAGTCCCACCAGCAGTGTATGAGTGCTCCTATCTCTCTACATCCACGCCAGCATTTGTTGTTTTGGGACTTTTTGATAAAGGCAGTTCTCACTGGAGTTAGGTGATATCTCATTGTGGTTTTGATTTGCATTCCCTTAATGATTAGAGATGCTGAGCACTTTTTTATGTGTTTGCTGGCCATTATTCTGTCTTCTTTTGAAAAGTTTCTGTTCATGTCTTTCATGTCCTTTGCCCATTTATTGATGGGATTGTTTGTTTTTTCTTGTTGATTTTCTTAAGTTCTATATAGATTCTTGTTATCAGCCCTTTTATCGGATGTGTAGAAGGCAAATATTTTCTCCCATTCTGTAAGTTGTTTATTTGCTCTAATGATAGTTTCTTTGGCTGTGCAAAAGCTTTTTAGTTTGATCAGGTTTTGTTGTTTGTTTGTTTGTTTGTTTGTTTGTTTTGAGACAGAGTCTTGCTCTGTCATCCTGGCTGAGTACAGTGGCGTCATTATAGCTCACAGCAACCTCAAACTTCTGGGCTCAAGCGATTCTCCTGCCTCAGCCTCCCAGAGTAGCTGGGACTACAAGGGTGCAATTCCATGCTCAGTTAATTTTTTCTATTTTTTTTGTAGAGACAGGGTCTCACTCTTGCTAAGGCTGGTCTCAAACTCCTGACTTCAAGCAATCCTCCCATCTCAGCCCCCCAGAGTGCTCCCTTTAGCATTTCTTATAAAGCAAGTGTACTGGTGATGAATTCCCTCAGCTTTTACTTATCTTGAAAAGTATTTCTCGTTTATTTTTGAAGGACAGTTTTGCTAGATATAGTATTCTTGTTTGCTAGGTTTTTTGTTTTTGTTTTTTCCTTTCAGCACTTTGAATATATCATCACACTCCTTACATCACACTGTAAGGTTTCTGCTGAAAAATGCCCTGATAATTTTATCATGCTCCCTTGTATGTGATGATTATCTTTTTTCTTGCCAGTTTCAAGATTTTTGCTTTGTCTTAGCTGACAGTTTGTAACGTGTTCCTCAGCATGGGCTTCTTTGGTTCATCTTATTTGGATTTGGATATCCATTTCCTTCCTCCGATTTTGGAAGTTTTGGGCCATTATTTCTTCAAATAAGCTCTAAGTCCATTTCTCTCTCTGTTATCCTTCTGGAACTCCACTTAATGGGATTCCATAAGTCCCTTAGGACTTTCTTCACTTTTCTTCATTCTTTTTTCTTTTTGTTCCTCTGACTCAGTAATTTCAAATGACCTGACTTCAAGTTGTCTGATTCTTTTTTCTACTTGATCATGCCTGATGTTGAACTCTTCTAGTGAATTTTTAAATTCAGTTATTGTATTATTATTCAGTTTCAGAATTTGGTTTTGTCTTTGTTTCCATCTCTGTTGACATTTTCATTTTATTCATATACCATTTTTCTGATTTTGAACAGACTGGCTTCATACAGGGGAAGACCTTTAATAAGCAGCCCAGCTGGATTCTGGAGGCCTCTGAATCCTTTTGGTTGAGGGGTGGTGGGGGTGGGATGTTACTTCTCTGGGTTTGTGTTTGTAATTTCCCAGTTAAACAGGTTTCTTATTCAGGAGCTCATAATCTCTTATTCCCTCTAGTGTCTGTCTGAGGTACTGCAGGTTCTCTGGTACTACTGCAGCAAGTCTCCCTGTTCTCCTTTGTGTTCAGTGGGCCCCAGGCATTCAACTTATGTTGGCTCCCCGTTAGCACCCAGAATTAGGCAACAATTACCAGGCCTTTGGACAGCTCTCCAACAAGTCCAAATACTAGATATGTGCTCTACTCTCCTCTCTCCTTCCCAAAGGAGGACCCACAGGTTGGGAGCCTTCTCCCAATCGTGCTGAGTGTGTTGGCCTCTATCTATGGCGCTGCAGGCCCTCTCATGCCTCAGCTAACTGCAATTCCCACCCCCAGACCTCCCACTCTTCCTTGCTTTCAGTGGCCCCCAGGCACCCAAAGTTATCTAGTTCCATTAGCATTCCAAGTTAGGCAAGAGAGGAACCAGACTTTCAGTAGCCCTCTGAAAATGCAGAACATTGGATGCATGTTCCACTCTTCTCATTTTCCCCCCACCAGGGGCAATCTGTGACCTGAGCTGAGCTTTGCTGGTTTGGGGAAGGAGCGATCGTGGATAAAGTAAAATGGGTCCTTATCGATTTCAATGTGGCTCTTCTTGGCTTCACACTTGCCTGGGATACTAAAACTTCTTAGTTGGTTTCTAGAGTTCTTAGAATGGTATTTTGGTCTGCATTTTTTTTTTTTTGCTTGTTTTTTTTTTTTTTAACCCCAGTGATTACTGCCAGAAACGTATATTGTTGTTAAGTGTCTCTGTTGGGAAACGGGCTGAGACTTCGTATTCCACCATCTTGCTGATATCACCACCTCAACTCTCTTTCTTATAATGTGGTATTTCACTCAGTCTAAAACATCATCGATTTTAAGACACATTTTAATGTTGGAGACGTTAAAATGTGTAGAAGATGATCCATGGTGATGAGACACCATCTATAGGAAGATGCACCACAGTCTTGTAATGGCACCCCAGAAGGGAGGGGAGAAGGGCAGCGACGGGAGGAGAGGACAGGAAGCTAGTGACATGCCTTGATGTAACTCCTTCCTGAAGCACCCGATCTCTAGAAGGAATTCTAAACTTACGAAATGCTTCATGTGACAGAATTTCCTGGGGAAGCTGATGAAGGAGCTGAGTTCTAACACAGGGATAAAAGAGACAAAACAGAGACAGGTTGTACAGATCACAGGAACCTTAGGCAAGAAGAGACCATGAGGTCATAAATCCCAGGAATCTGAAGAAATTGTGTGGAGAGTTTGGACTTTCCCATTCTGTGGAAGTGGCAAGGCTCTGAGGCAACCATACAGAGCTCTCCATGGATTAGGTTTCCAACTGACACGTGACGCTTACACATACAACATGTTCCCAAATCACTTGTCCCCTTTAGTTCATCCTCCACACTAGCCTAAGTGTTTTTCCTAAAGGGTGAATGTGATCATGTCATTCCTCCGCTCTAAAATTCCCTGTTGTCCACAGTCCAAAATTTCTTAGCCTGGCATCCAGCACCCTTCACAATATGGCCCCTGTGTACCTTATCATCCTTTTCTCCTCACACAGGGTACTCTGTATCAAACATTTCACTGTTTCTTAACACACTAAGCTTCCCTTCCATCTGAAATAACCTTCCCCTTTTCTTTGTCTAGTAAACATCTACTCATTCAGACCAAATTCAACCATCCTTCAGCCTTCCCTCTCCTCTGAAGAGTTAGCGATTCCCACCTGTGTTTCCCCAGCAATTTGTCCAGATGAGTTTCTCTTCCCCTGAATTCCTTGCGGGAAGGACTACTTCTCATTCACTTTGGGCTCCAGTGTCCAGTACGGGCCAGGTTAAGCCCCCGGACACCCACCGGGCTTCTATAGCACCCTGGGTACAACTGTAAAGACATCTATAGTCCTGCATTGTAACTGGGTTTATGTGCCGATCGCCTTACACTGGAGAGAACACAGGGGCCACATTGTCTTCAAAATCAGTATTCCTAGTTACTAGGCAAGGACGAAAGGGAGGAAGAGAGCGAGAGGAAGGGAAGAGAAGGGAAGAAAGGTCGGTAGAAGGGGGGAGAAAGAAAAAAGGGAATCAAGGAGCAAATAAAGGACTTTTTAAAAGGAAGTCAGAGAGTAATAACCAGTCAGGACTCAAAAGCATGAACCAATGAATCAGGGTCCAAGAAACCAAGAAATCTAGGAATTAGGGTCAAAAAAGGGCAAATTAGATTAGCTGGGGATCATGTCCCAAGATCAGAGCAGGTGCCTGGTACAGTGGTCCTGGACCTGTTTGGCAGCAGAGACTCCCATAAAGTCACAGGGGTTATCGCTAAGGCTCCAGGTCTGGAAGGATAGTCATACCAAGCTTCTCAGACTGAGAGGGGACCAGTAGGCCTAGCTTGGTAGTGGGTATAATGAAGAACTTGGCCTTGGGATCAGATACACCTAATCTAAATCCCAGCTCTGCCAATAGGTCAGATCATTTAACCTCACAGAATTTTCTTACTTTGAAAATGGGAACACTACTACCTTATAAGATAGTATGGAGATGGGAGATAATAGTGTACAAGAACTGGCATTCAGTAGGTATTTGAAAGATGGGGACTTTTATTATTAGGGTACGTACCAATTCACACATGCAAGTTTGGGTGACTATGTTTAAAATATTCTGTGGGGGGATTTTCAAGGAACAGGAAAATGTGTATGAAATAAAAGTGCTTTATAAAGTGCCCCACAAATGTATTGTAAAAAATACAGGCTTTAGATTTGGGTAGAAGTAGGTTCATTTCCTGGCCCTGCCATTTACTTACTCTGTAATCTTAGGCCAAGTCACTTTCTCTCTGCCAGGCTGTTTCTACATATGGCAAATGCATGTAATTCTTACTTCACAGGGTTGTTGTGAGAATTCAGTAAGATGATGAGTGTAAAGTTCCTGGCACATCCCTTCCTGGACAGCAGCAGGGTCCCCATCTGTTAGGTAAGGTCATGGGTGATGTCAGTTCCAAGAATGGTGCCAGAATCACATTGTGCCAACTGGCTACAAATGGGCCCTTACCCTGATGGACAACAGAGGTAGAAAGGCACCTTATGTATTTGTTAGAGGAAAGCTGGGTAAACATTAAACTTCCATATAGAAAACACCGAAATCTGCCATGTGGAGCCAGGCCAAAACAAGGACAGGACACCAGGCATGATCTGGCCAAGCCGTCCCAGCCTTGGGGACTAAATTATTGCTACTAAAGGTGAAGACTCTCATTATGAGTCTTAAGAGTTCTCTCATTTTATTCCCTACTCCCTGCCACTGCCATTTTCCCCAGGCACAGAATAAGTGTTCAGTTAATAAAGTTGGAAAGGTCCTCTTGCTTGGTATTGACTTCCCATAGAGCGAATGATCCAAGATCATATCAAGAGGCCACACTGACTCTCACCTATGTGACTTTTCTTTCAGAAGCCAACAACGTGAATGTAGTGAAAAAGAGCATTGGCTGGAAGTCAGAGAGGCCCAAGTATGAGCTCTGGCTCTACCCTATACCTGCTATGCGATTCAGAGCAGGTGACTTCACCTGTCCTCACTTCTGTTTCCTTATCTTATTCTCTTGAGGGTTGCTGTGACAACTAAATGATATAAAGAACGTAAAGGTGACTGATGGAATCAATAGCATGGAGTGGATGCTCAATTAATGATAGTTCCTTTCTTTTCCCCCTTTTCCTCAAAGGCCCCAGAAACTCAGCCTGCTTCCTTTTGCTTTTCAGAGTGGCCACCCACCCATCTGTCTTCCTTGGAATTCAACTCCCTTTCAGAGTGGCTGCAGTGGGACAATCTCCCCAGCTCCCCTCTTCCCCAAATAAGTACACAGGTCCTTTTCATAGAAGGGTTTTACTGCTAGTCACTCTGGGGAAAACAGAGGCAGGGTGGGGAGGGAAAACAAGTAACAAACATGGGGGAGTGTGAAGGTCCCCAAATCATGGCTCCCTGAAGGCTTCCCTTTCATTCCTAAGGCAGGACTTCAGATCTCTTCTCCAGACCAAGGAGGCCCCTTCCACTGGGAAGGCAACTTCCTCTCAGCCCAGAGATATAGAAGCAAAGTTGGGGCACAGCAGATGGGAACTAGCTGGCCACTGCAGCGTGCCCTAAGCAGTTCATACACAATTTGGAGGACTTTAGACAGTGACACCCATCTCACAGGTACTTCTTCAAAGGCCAGGGCACTGCTGCCCTAACAACATGAACATGTTCTAAGCCTACCCTATTTCTCTTTCACCCCAAGGAAGTGAAGCCAAAACTGGGTCCTCTGACTTTCGAAGGCAAGAAATTAGCCTGGAAAGATGTAAGGATTTTTACTCAGAGTCCTTTCTTAGGAATTCCTGGAGATCCTGGCTTGAGAGACAACAGGAAACGATTATCCAAAGAGGGATGGAAGAGTTTGAGATCAAGGTGGCAGCAGCAGATCCAAGGATCTTCTTCCTCTACTAGATTGGGGTCTCCTGCTCTCTCTCCCTCACTCTCTACATGGGGCTCTCCTTCAGCTGGAATCTTTTCCAGTCTGCTCACCCAAGTGTGTTTTCTGGTGGCGGATGAGATTAGAGCTCCGGGAGAAGTGTTTCCCGCACAGAGTGCACCGGTAGGGCTTCTCCCCTCTGTGGGTCCTTTGGTGTGCTCCAAAGTTGGAGATATCACTGAAGGTCCGCCCACACTCGGCACACTCATAAGGCCTCTCACCTGTGTGAGTGCGGTGGTGCACACCAAAGCTGGAGCTGTTGCTGAAGCTCTTTCCACACTCACAGCAAATGTAGGGTGCTGGCTCCAGGTGGGTCCGGTGATGTACAGCCAACGTGGCACTCTGGGTGAAGCTCTTGCCACAGATGTCGCAGCGGTACGGCCGCTTGCCCAGGTGATCTTGCTGGTGTGTGGTGAGGTCGGAGCGCCGCCGAAAGCTCTCCTGACACTTGGGACACTTGTAGTGCTTCTCTTCCAGGTGGATCCGTTCATGCCGGATGCGGTTGGAACTTCTTGAGAAGCTCTTGCCACATTCAGAACACTTGTATGGCTTCTCACCAGTATGGATCCGCTGGTGTGTTCTCAGGTTGGAAGTGTTATTGAAGGTTTTGCCACACTGGGCACATACATAGGGCTTCTCTTCTGCCTCAGGCCTTGGATGAACAATGAGGTCTCCTGGCTCTCGAGCTGGGGCAGTAACTTTCTGCCATGGCTTTTTTGGATAGGTTTCTTGTGGCCCCTCCAACAGGCTCTCCTTCCCATGCTTCTTCTCCCCAGATGGGGTACAAGAACCCTCTGAGTCATCCACTCTCCAAGGCTTACCCCCTTCCCCTTCCTCAGGCAGGTGTGGTTCTGGATTCTGCTCCTTCTCACTGCCCATCTCTGAACCCTGGGAATGAACACAAATGGCCAACACCTTTATTCCTCGGGTCAGGCCAGACCACAGGGAATCTTCTGTTCTTTTTAAAGGGGTGTACACCTTCTCCACGGAACTATCCATCAGAAATAACCTCAATCAACTGGAATACTTGGATAGAATGCCTTTACTTACTAATTTTAAGTGACAAACTTTCACAGATATTTAAAGCTACCCACCAGTACAAAAAAGAAGGCACCTGCTTTGTCTACCATCATCAGATGATGTTTGTACAATCTGAATATCACTTTTTTTTTTTTTGAGACAGAGTCTTACTCTGTTGCCCAGGCTACAGTGCCGTGGCGTCAGCCTACCTCACAGCTACCTCAAACTCCTGGGCTCAAGCAATCCTTCTGCCTCAGCCTCCCAAATAGCTGGGACTACAGGCATATGCCACCATGCCTGGCTAGTTTTTTCTATATATTTTTAGTTGGCTAATTAATTTCTTTCTACTTTTAGTAGAGACGGGGTCTCGATCTTGCTCAGGCTGGTTTCAAACTCCTGACCTTGAGTTATCCTCCCGCCTCAGCCTCCCAGAGTGCTAGGATTACAGGCGTGAGCTGCCACACCCAGCCTATCACTCTTCTTAATACCAGTAAAAAATGACAATCTAGACCATAATTCATGTTCAAGTAAAGGAGCTTCCGTTTTGGGATGAGTTCAATTTTTCTACCTAAATATAAGTTAACTAAAACTCCTTTTATGTTTAATCTTTCTTGAAAAGATTAAACATAAAAACCTTCCTTGAAAGTATACATCTGGGGGGGGGAGAAAAAAAGAATACATCTATTTGCCTGCTTTCAAAATGAACTTAACAAAACCTCTAATTGTTGAGGCTCTCCTAGTTGTTTACAAGAACTACCTTTTGACTTTTAAGATTTCTGCCACCCACACCTGTCTAGGCTTCCCCATAATCTAGCAACAAAAGGGTTAACATCTGGGACCTCCAACAGTGACTGGGAGGCCTGGGCTGTGTCTGTTCTGATTAGTCTGTGCTAACTTCTACCACACTAAGCCACACACACACACACGCACTCATACATGCAGGCTCACACATACACACTCACACAGCCACATTCCCACATGACACACAGCCATACGCACCACCAAACACATTCAACCATACTTTTATACCATACACACCACAAACACACCCCCAACCACATACACACAACCACATACAGTCATATATGTGGCTAGACACTCACATACCACACACATATACAGCCATACTCTCAAACCATACAGCCACACACATACCAAATACACACGAAGATACACACAGACACAGATGTACAAACCACATTAACTACACACCCCCCACCAAGAAAACCAAACACATACAGTGCCCACCACAGAGGTCGCTTTACAAAAACATCAATAAATATTTGCTAAGCTGCACAGGCTCCTCAGGTTCCTACAGCCAAAGACAGGGAAGGAGGGGAAGAAAAAAGCACTTCTGATAAGATAAGAATGGTGGCATTTCCTCCGGGCCTTGAGGAAATAATAACATTTCAAAAGGCAGAGTGGACTGGTGGAGATGCTGTCCACAGTGACATGAACAAAGGGATGAGGGAGGGAAGCACAAACTATGATAGGACACTGAGGATAGAAAATGAAAGACTGATAATTCCTTCAAGTTAACAAGTACTTTTGGAAAAAAGCAACACAGAATGAAGGAAGCGGTACTGACTACATTTACGGTTGGGTTACAATGGTGACACATATTATAACTCTCTGCAAATTATTCAACCACTCTGAGCCTCAACTCCCTCATCTCTAATTGTGATTCCTACCCACACTGTGGGATTTTGTATGAGAGGAAAGGCCTGTAATCCTCAGCAGAGTGTGTGACACATGCTGGCCATTCAGCAAATATTCAGCAAATGGCAGGTGCCATCACAATTGTGAAGACACTATGTCCTGGCCCTGTGAAGAATACAAGAATGAAAAAGATCTTTTAAATGATCTTGTTAGGAAAGGAAAAAATGTTTAAATTAAAAACCAGTACAAGACTATATATAATCTTCTAAAACGTGAAATACGGACAGAACCTCAACTCTTTAAGGAGCGGAGGTCAGCAACTTTTTCCTATAAAAGTCCAGATAATGAATATTTGGCAAATATTTACGGCCATAAAATCTCTGCTGTAACTACCCAAGTCTGCCATTGTCTCATGAAAGCAGCCATAAACAAGACATAAGAGAATGAGTATGGCTGTGTTCCAATAAAACTTTATTTAAAACAACAGGACGTGAGCTTACCAGTCCTGGTGTAGATTACCAGTCCTTTTTAGTGTTTTCTGAAGAATTCAAATAAGCAATATGAAAAATAATAGGCTTGCTTCACTTTCAAAAATGCAAGTAAACATCAGAAACTATTTATTCCTTCATATTTAAATTCACTCTTCCCTGACCATCCATTTAAAAATTACAAGCCCTTAACACACTCCCAGTCCCCCTGTTCCATAGGACATCTCACCTCTGACAGTCTATTTATTTATGTCTATTATTTATTGTCTACCTCCCATGCTGAAACATAAGTTCTATGAAGGCTCAGATCTCTGTTTTGTTTTATTCACTAATGTAACCCAAACTCTCTAGAGTAGTGGCAGGCACATATGGTAGACCCTTAAAAGTATTTGTTGAATGAGTTGAATAGGGGAAGGCCAGACCTGTCTACAGAACCCAGTTCATGCTTACTTGTCTCTAATCTCACCCACTGTTCCTCAGCAATCTCCTGATTGCTGCCCACTTTCTCCTTTATGCACCCACAGAATTGTGTTTGCTTTTACAGTGATTTGCAATTACCTGTTTGCATGTCTGTTTCCACTGGTAATTTATATGCAACTTGAGGAAAGGGACTGGGTTATTTTAGTAATCTCCTTCTTCAGCACAAGGCTGGGTGCTCAAATGTCTTTTAATTGAATGAGTTAATGGATGTGATCTTAATTCACTCCCCACCACCACCCACCCAATGTAGGGCTCCAGTATGTCTCTCTATGCAATGAGCTACAAGGCCTCCACTCAATTCCAAAACTACTATTCTTACTATTCTTATCAAACTCTAGCTCTACCGAGGGCTGAATGCTGGGTCAACATGAGAGCAAAATGATTTAGGATTAGGATTACATGCTCAAACAGTTTATGAATGTAGTGAAATAGACTGTCATACAATGCAGAAGGTTAAGTTCCAGAGGACTAGTGCCTTAGTCACCTTTATACCCTCTCCTCAGTGCCTAGCACTGTATCTGGCACATTACACAGAAAGCAATAATAGTTAACATTTTTTGAAGCTCATACCAAGTGCTAGGCCATGGACTAAGAGCCATATAATCATCTCATTTCATTTCATAGTATCCTTATTTTAGAGATGAGAAAACTGAGGCTCAGAGAATTTAAGTAAATTACCTAAGGGCACACAGCAAATAAGTGGCAGAACTGAGGCCTATGCCCACCACTCCAAAGCCAATGGCTTTTAACCATTACACTAGTATTGGAGCAAGAAAAGGAGGGAAGGAAGGAAAGAAAGAAATAAAACAGTGCCATGGGAGTTCAGATGACACAGGCATATTTCCCTGACAAGATCAGGGATGAGCACCTTCGTGGAAGAGATGGGGTTTGAGCTAGGACAAGCAGGATGGGTGAGCAAGACTGGGACTTGCAGAGATAGGGAGCCCACAACCTACTGAGAAGACAGTGCAGCTAAAGCACACTTTCAGGCCACATTTCAGAGATTTAAGGGTGAAAGGGGCCTGTGGGGCTTATCTTCCCAGGGGCTCAGCAGCAAGGGTGGAAGCAATGGTGGAAGGGGTTGTTGAAACAGTGGAGAAGGGGCCAGGTCTAACACGTAAGAGTCAAGAAGATGGGGCTGGTGATTACAGATGATGAAGGCAAAGGGCCTGGGTTAGAAGGAGGAGGCCAAGGTGGAATGTCATCTGAGAGACCAAAGTTCAGGGTCGAGAAGTGGGGGGAGGAAGGAGAGAGAGGAGCTTAGAAAGACCAAGGACAAGGTGCTCAAGAACAGGGACTCACAGCAGAGCTAAATAACGGGTCAGAGATAGAGTAGGACCAAAGCAGTCAGAGGGTCCAAGGAGATGGTAGGGGAGAAGGGGCAAAGGCTGCCATCAGAGGTGTCAGAGAATCAGGGCCCAAGAGGCTGGGTTGTGTGCTGTGGGGCAAAAAGAAGCTAACGGCGGAGTCCAATGGTACAGCGTTCTGGAGGGCAGGAGCCGGGTTTAGGGAGGCCGGTGGGCTTGGGGTCAAAGCGGTGGGAGAGGAGGAGGGGTGGGTAAGGAGAAGGGGCGGCTAACCCCAAACCTATGGTCAGTAGCTGGGGGCGAAGGGGCGGAGTACTCAAAGGCCAACAGGAGACTAGCCGGGAGACGTGGGGAGGGGGCAGCAGCCTGGCCGCGCGGGCCTGGGGACAGGGGTCAGAGCGGAGGGACCATAGGGACCCTTTGCCTACCACTGGGTCTGGGAAGCAAAGCAGCAGCCTCCAACTCCTCGGTGAGAGGAAAGGGGCCGTGCTCGGAGTTCCCCGCGAAGTCGAGTCCGCCTCCCCCTGCAACCTCAGGCCCAAACAGGACCCACCTCGCTCCCGCCGCTCGGTCAGGTACAGCGCCGCCTCGGTCGGCGGGGGAAGGAGCCGGAGCCGGAGCCGGAACCCAAGAAAGATCCGCCCTACTTCCCCAGGATTGGGTTCTGGGGATGATCCTTCCTTCCCATTGGCTGTATCGGCTGCCACAGCGCAAGAGATCCAGACGGGACCGCCAATAAGCTTAGGCCATGGGTGTGGCATGCTGGGAGTTGTAGTCCTGGGAGTTGCAGTCCTGGTAGACTCCGAGAAAACATTTACGAAGTTTAGAACCCAGCTGTAGAGACTGGGTTCCCTTCTAAGGTTGTCGGATTTCCTTCCGTGCTGGGGTGTTTAAGCCCATGGCGCACGGTCACCTGTCTGGGACGTTGTAAAATTGGTATAGCTAACGTACATGACCTCCAAGAGGTCACGAACTCAAAGTAAAGTTAGTGACCCTTGACACGTTCTGTAGATATTCAGCGAAGCCCAGTGTCTGGCACCTCACTCTAGTTTATAGTTTAAAATCAAAGGCGTGTAGAACTGGAAGGCAGATATATATATATCTTCTGCCCCCAGAAATGTAAGTTCTCTTTCCGGCTGGTAAGGTAAGTTCTCTCGTTGCATAGGGCCAGTGTGGACAATGTGAGTTAGTTTTGAGATTGGGATATTCAGAAAAGTATGTTTGGAACTGAATATGGGTGAGTGAAATATAAATACCTGAGGAACACTATTAGTTTATAAATTGATTTAAAAATAAGAAAAAAATACTACAGGGCAAACAGGAATAAAACGATGGCTTTTATGAGCTGTGGTTAAAGCTTGCTTGAATGGACTCAAAGCTGTTTGGAAACCAAGTCCATAATGTGTTTTTTCTCTTAGCAAATCAAAGCCTTTTCCTGCAACTTCTCATTCACAATGAAAATAACAGCATACCAAACAATGAATATCAAACTTTTATTTTAAAACTGTACAAAAGCAAACAAAAGATTCTACTCAGCCGTTGTGATGGTTAATCTTATGTATCCACTTGACTGGACCACATGATGCCCAGATATTTGGTCAAACATTATTCTGGGTGTGTCTGTGATGGTGTTTTTGGATGAGATTAATATTTAAATCAATAGACTGAATGAATAAAGCACAGTGCCCTCTCTGATGTGGATGGCCCTCATCCAATCAGTTGAAGGTCTGAATAGAACACAAACACTGACAGTCCCCCAACTAAGAGAGAATTCTTCCTCCCAGCAAGACTTTGGATTGATACATCAGCTATTTTCATGCCTTCAGGCTCAAACTGAAACATCAGCTCTTCATAGGTCTCAAGCCTGCTGCCTTCAGACTAGAACTACACCGTCAGCTCTCTTGGGACCCTGGCTTGCTGACTTACCCTGCAGATCTTGGCGACCTGCCAACTCTATAATCATGTGAGCTAATTCCTTACAATAAATTAATCAATCTCTCTCTCTTTCTCTCTCTCTCTCTCTCTGTGTCTGTGTGTATATATATATGTAAAAATACACACACTCATCTCCTATTGGTTCTGTTTCTTTGGAGAACCCTAATATAGGTACTAACAGAGAGAACTTCTAACAACAGAAGGGTCCAGTTTCTGTTGGGTAGAACTGTATACCCATCTGCACACAGATAGCCAGTATCTCCACAAATAGGCCAGATCACATATGTGGTGTAACTTGAAAGTGACTAGGCTTCCTTCTGCAATCCACACCCAAAAATCAGGTTCATTATTTTATCCTCACACATGGCCTACCAACTTCTTATTTGAAATCAATACTCTCTAACCCAAGAGGCTGTCTGTTACACAAATTGTCTAGTCTTTTGATACAATGGTCTTGTGGGGGGAAAAGCTTCTGCACTGGTGGTTAAAAATGCCACTGTTTCTAGCTGGGCCTCTCTAAATCTCAGGAAGGTATTCAAAAGGACCTGCACAACGGACTAACTCATCTGCACTCTCTTTTCAAGGCCACACACAGCTGAGCTCTTTGTTTGCAACTGTGCTTCCCAGCTCCTGGACTCTGCTCCTGAGTCCTTTTAGAATTACGGCTACTGTGTTTTTAAGTTCCTGTACCTGGTTATCATCAATAGGTAGATTAGCTTTTGAAAATACATACAATTAGCTCTAGATGTCACCAAGTTATGTTGCAAATAGCATCAAGAAAATAGAAAAGGGCCCTGGCACAGCAGCTCGCACCTATTATCCTAGGACACTAGAAGATCAAGACGGGAGGATCGCTTAAGGTCAGGAGTTCAAGACCAGTCTGAGTAAAAGTGAGACCCCCACCTCTACTCAAAATGGAAAAATTAGCCACATGTGGGTAGTGCATGCCTGCAGTCCCAGCTATTTGGGAGGCTGAGGCAGGAGGATCACTTGAGTCCAGGAATTTGAGGTTGCTGTGAGCTATGATCCCACCACTGCACTCTAGCCAAGGTGACAGCAAGACTCTATCTCAAAAAAAAGAAAATAGAAAAGGATGGCATATTTTACCCCTCTGCTTCTCCACCCCCATTCCTGAAGAAAGAATGAAGGGTGTGTGATCCAAAAAGTGTTTACTTTTAGAAAGCTGACTTTGGGGGCTAGAGGCTTGAACTCAGAAAGAGAAGAGAGAAAAGAAATCTTTGAGGTGTTAAGTAAGAAGTCAAGGACTAGGGGCCATAACTCCTGGACGAAAAGCCTGAGGGCAGGATAAGACAGAGAGAAGTTCTTCTAAATATCCCCTGGAGTAGAGAACCCTTTCCCCTGAAGCTGTGCCATATCTCAGAGACCCACATTCAGCATGTCCACCTGAACCTAAACTGCTTATGTGGTTTTTAGGAATTCTCCCCGCAAATCGATGGGAACCTCAAGTACCTTGAAGAAAGGCAGGGTTCAGAACTGAGCCCTGGGAAAAAAGTGGTACAAAGAGAAACCACAAAAGGGTCAGGATTTGGGTTAAGGAGAGGAGACATTCCAGAAGCAGGCGTTGGGCCGGGATACTGAAATCCAGGGCACTGGGCTGGATGGTCATGGGAACAGGTAACAAGGCACATCCTTAAAAAGAAGGAACCTTGAGCCCCTGAAGGGCTGGGCCAAGATCAGAGGGCAAGGACAGGATCTTATCCGTTAGTGAGAAAAGCTCCGTGTCCGGAGCAGGTAGTAAGGAAGGGTTCACCTTCAGGGACACATCTCCATTAGTGTGGCGTTTGCCTTCTGGCTTGGGGACAACCGATTCCTCGGATTTCTGTAGTTCTGAACAAATGACTAGAGGTGCTGTGTTTTTCCCTCCATCATGAAGACAAGGTTCAAAGAAAGGGCGAAGGGGGCCAGAGAAACTGTCTGTGAAAGTAAAGATGTGGGATTTGTCAGTCACATTGTAGAAAGAGACGACTCCTGCTTCATAGTCCAGGAAAACTCCAACACACTGAGGGGGCTCTTTAAGGCGAAAGGAGATCTGCGGGGATGTGAGAGCTTCGTACTTATTCCCATCACTCTGTCGCACAAGCCAGTGTCCGTTGGCGGGCGAGGCAGTGACCTTCCCCTTCCTGCCCACTGACTCACTGCACACGCCAAGGATCCATTTGGTCTTGTCTCCCACGTACACCTCCCAGTAGTGACAGCCAGCCGTGAAGTACTCTGCGCCCAGGACACTGACGACGAAATCAAATCTCTCGGGGTTGTCAGGCACAGGCTGCCTTCTGTCTCCAAGCTTCACACATTTCCGGTCCTCAGACAAGATGAGTTTGGGATGTGCTGTGTCCGGGTCCAGGGTCACCACCACTGCAGAGAGCCACAGAGAGGTGAGGTTTGGGAAGGCTAGGTCTTAAGGGATCTCTGAGTAGCTTTGGAGGGAAAAATAATCTTTAGGTCTGCAATCACTGTTATTGGCCCATTTTAGTTAATGGGTCTCCACCTACATAAGCACTAGAACCAAATAATACTGTCTTTCAAAGAATAGGTCTCCTGGTAGGGTACTCAGTAAAAGAAGTTCTTCTTCATCTGTCTCTGAAGCTGCTTTAATCTTTGGGAAATCCTACCTGCTATGGCTTGAGTGTGTCCCCCAAAAGGTCATGTGTTGGAATCTTAATTCCTCAGTGAGGTGGTGTTGGGAGGTGTTTGGGTCACAGGGGCTCCGCCTTCACAAGGGGATTAATGCAGTTCTCTCAGGACTGGGTTGTTCCTGGGAGAGTGGGCCATACTAAAGCAGGTTGCCCTGCTCTGTCTCGCTCTTCACATGCACTCGCTTGCCCTTCCGCTTTTCATGAAGCAGCATGAGGCCCTCACCAGATATAGCCACCCGATCTTGGACCTCTTAGCCTCCAGAACTGTGAGCTAAATAAACCTCTTTCCTTTATAAATTACCGAGTCTTAGGTATTCTGTTATAGCAACAGAAAATGGACTAAGACATTACCTCTGTCTGCAACGTTCCAAAGGAATATAATATATGATGATAAACATGGGCTTTGATGTTAGACCCTGCAGCTACGTAGGATGTTTGAGTCTCAGCTCTGCCACATGCTAGTTACATAGCCTTGGGCTTGTTATTCATCCCTAAGCCTTAGTTTCCTCATCTGTAAAATGGGGGTAATAACAGAACATATGCTATAGAGGTATTGTGCAGACTTGATGAACTAATGCATGAGATAGTGACCCATTGCTACAGTGAGTGCATGATGCCCATTTTGTTACCAAAAAATATTGCTTATAATTATCATTTGTAAATGTTGTCATAGAGAGGATTCTTCCTTAACACTGTGGATTATGGGTGTCACAGTGAGTCTCCCTCCTCCCCCAAATATGGGAAACAGGCTCTTTTTGGAGCGTTAAATCCATGAAACCCTACTTGGTTGAAGTGATGGCAGTAAGCCAGGCTGTGAATGTGAGATGGAAGGGTTTGTGAGTTCCCAGAATGCCAACCAAGGTGACCTGGTGTTTTCTCAAGTGGCCAAGTCATCTATTCTGATGTACTCTGCCTGAAGGAAGATGGGATGAATAGTAGGGGAATAAAGAGCCTAGAATATTGAAAAGGGTCCCAAAGCAGTGAAAACAACAGATCCCTTTGGAACAGGAGCAAAAATGCAAACTATTTAGGAATAAATTTTAAAAAGATGTGCAAATCTTTTTACAATAAAACTATGAAACCTTTTTGTAGTCTATATTATGGGGGCATCTGCCCAACCCATTCCCTTCTTCTCTGAGAATTTCAGTCACCATCCCCCAAGAAAATTAGTCTGTAGAGAAAAAAAAGTGGCATGTGTGTGGAAAGAGGCAGAAGCAGTGCATATTTATCTGATTGTGGGACAGGAAGGACTTCTCAAACCTGAGAGCACGGAAGAGACTACATAGGAAAAGATTAATGAATTTGACTACATAAAAATAAAACACTCATGCATCAGAAAAATACTATAAAGAAATTTAAATGCAAAAGAAAAATGAGTGGTGACAAATATGACAAAGAGTTAAAATACTTTATCTAGAAAGAATCCTCAAAAGTCAAAAAGTAGCCCAAATAGGACAGAAACAGATGAGTCACAAAGAAATACAAATAACTGATAAACTTAAGAAAAATCTTAAAAATCATAGAAAAACCCATAAGAGCAAACCTAATATTTATCCATGCTCTAAAAGAGAAAAGACTGTCTAAATCTGTGCCTAAAAGAAAGATCACAAAGATTTGTAAAAATTTGATCAACAAATAAACAGATTTGATAACAATAAAAGTAATTACAGTTTGCATTTCAAAGGAATGGAGTACAGACTAAGGTTACAAAGACTTAGGAGGACGGACTCTGAGATGAGGATCTATTGGATTGGTGTAACTTACCAAAATGCAACCGGGCTCTTCTCCAGCCTGAAAGACATAGAAGGGACTGATTGTTAAAGCACTGGGGAAATCAAGAACTCCCGGAGGGTGGGGGTCAAACACGGAGACAGTGCATCTCACCTGAGTTTGCTGCAGCTCTTTTCAACTCTATGAAAGAAGAAAGAAGGGGGATGAACTATCACTGGAAATATCAGGACAACAGGAAATAAGTTGGTATGGAAGTTATAAGAACATGGAAAACTTACTCAGTTCACTCCGGAGTTTCTCTAAAGAATAAGAAAGTTTGGCAAATCAGGACAAGGGCTTCTGCATTCCCACGGTGCTACAGTCCCATCCCAAACACGTTCCTAGAGCAGATCCTCAACTGCCGTACCCCAGAACATCCCCATAAGAGCATCTGCAATGGCAATAGCGCCAGCTGTGGGCCAAGGTCCTCAGCACTACTGCAGAGAATCAGCCAATTTCTATGTGAGCCCAACCTTGCTCAGACTGAATAAATGAGACATCTCACACTTATGGGTAATGAACATAAATGTATGTATGTGAGAAAAGAATAAAATATAAGTTCATTTAAAACTGATTCTCTGGCTGGGCGCGGTGGCTCACGCCTATAATCCTAGCACTCTGGGAGGCCCAGGAAGGAGGATCACTTGAGATCACGAGTTCAAGACCAAGCTGAGCAACAGCGAGACCCTGTCTCTACTTAAAAAGTAAAAATAAATAAAAAAATTAAAACTGAGTCTCTATTAGATTTTGTTACCATGTGTATTTTCTCAATGTAAAATAAAACAGATATATCAAATGTCTGCAGGGTTTTTTTTAAATGTTTTCATACAAGAAATGGTGGGGAAGCACTGCTCCAGCATATTCAGTTTAATGAGGATCCATCCATTGTGGACCCCACCTAGGGAAATGTCACGCCTGGGTAATAAAAGGGACTTCTAGATGGCTTCCCTTATGGGAGGACGTCTCTTCTTGGTAAAACATCTTCCATTTAGAGACTAGATAACAGTTGTTATCTAGTTGGAAAGAGGAGGAGGACATATTTGAGAAAATAGGCCATGGAGAGCCAAGAAATCCCCAGTCTCTGTTGCTTGAATTACCCTTGCCCCCTCCCTTGTGCCCCAGGAAGTGGAACTCAGACACTTATCCTAAAGCAAAGCTGTCAGCAGAAGGACATTTGTGCCACAGAGGACGAGCAAAACTTACTGAGGGCTTTATGGAGTCTTCCTAAAAACCAGAGAGAGAGAGAAGCAGAGAAGTGAGTGATCAGATCCTGCCCCTTTATCTTAGGGCCCTAGAGGGCTCATCACTCCACCCCCCAGGAGGAAAAGGATGGTGACATTTTTCTCAGTCCCTAATCCAGTGCCATGTCCCCGGGGAATCTGATGGTAACACTTTCCCAATGACCCAGCTTGCCCAAGTCTGTGGTTCCTCCTTCCCCTTCCTTTCTGTCTGGTTTCATTTCCACTGTCTGTGAGTGTTTCAGGGTGTTTGCAACTACAGTGCATGAGTGTATGCCTTGCTGTCCTTTTATAGCCTACCGTTGTGATATCTAAGGTGTAAAACTAGCTAAAGGCCTCACATGAACTTGTTGATATCACTTCATTATTCTCTACAGTCGCTCCCCTGAAGATACAAATTCCACAAATTTAGAGGCCCGAGAAGGTTTGGGGACATATGTGTATGCTCCATATGCTTTGGGGAAGGACTTGTGGCTTCTCTGGAAGGCCACATGACCCAAATTTTCCCCTACCTGGCACTGACCCTGCCAAAGAATTGACATTATATGTCTGAGTCCACCGCCAGGCCCTGTCTAAGCCAGGCAAGTGTTGGGCATTCAACATTGGAACAATGAAGCTGAATGTGACCCGGCTCCAAGGGAGCATATGGGCATATGGTTTAGTGTTACCATTTCCACTACTGATGGCTCCGTCTACTATGTCCTGTTCTTAAACTGAGGCAGGCTCTGAATCCTCTCAACAATGTGAGATGCATAGAGTTATTCCTGTTTACAGAGGTGTGGTCTGAGGCTCAGAAGGACATGAAATTTGCCCAAGGTCATCCAGTTAGTAAGTGGCCAAGAAGGCAAGATTCAAACCCAAGTGTGTCTGACTCCTGAGTGGGAAGTCCTCACCGTCATTCCACTACACTGTTCCCCTCCGCTCTCAGGCAGAACAGCCAGAGTGCCTGCTGTGTGCACCCCACACTTTCCCCAGCTTGGAGGAGATGAAAGGGGAGAAGAGAAAGAGTGTGTTAATTTCCTGCCTGTCACTCTTTACATATAATTACCTTTTTCTCTTGCATGGTCCGAGAGAAGATTTTCTAGAGGAAGGAAAGGAAAACATCATGAGAGTCTTTGCCATCACCAGGAGGGTCCCTGATTCCTGTTGATCTACCTGCTGCTCTTGGTCATGTCCACCTCTGTCTATCTGCACTGCCATCTCCCTGATCCATCTTTGATCATCTCTCTTTCCTCTGGACAGCAGAATTGGCAGCCCAAATTGTCCCCCACATCCTGCTTACTGCCGCTGGTCTCTTCTCAACACCGTGGCCAGAGAGAATTTTTCAAAGCACAGTTCTGATGGGATATCCCCGTGCATTGCTTTACCATCGCTCTCAGGAGAAGGACTAAAATCCTCCTGTGATCTACAAGGCCTCAGGTGGCCCAACCCCTGCCTAACTCCCCAGCCTCATCCCTACCATCTCTCCCTTCGCTCCTGCACCTTTTCAGCTTCCCCAGTGAGTGCTGCTCTCCCCGACCATGCCTCTTTCACAAGCTGTTCTTTTTGCGGTGGATGGCTTTCCATTCCCTCTTCACTCATGACTTCTGGGTCTTCAAGTCAAACATCACATTCCCAAGCCTCAAGCTTGGTTGGGTCCTCCTGGTCATAGCCTTCACAGAGCTGGGAGCTTTCTTTTGTGGCATTTCCTTAGTATACATTTATTTGTGTAATTATTTAATTCACGTAATCTCCTTGACTAGACTGAAACTTCCTGGAGGGCACAGGCTGTGTCTGCTCTTACTCATCATTGCAGCCCCAGAATCTAGTGTAGTCCAGGGCATTTAGAAGATAGTTATCAATCATTTGTTGAGTGAATAAAAGCTTCCCCTACATTCAGTCTATATGAATAAGATCACACAATGAGCTCAAAGACAAAAATCACACAACATACTGGAAGGTGCACTATTCCATGTAAGAGTCAGTAAACACCGGAAGCAACACATTTTGACACCATCACCACCACCACCACCACCAAGGACAGCAGACAATGGAATTTTCAGGTATAGAATTTAGATTTGTGGGCACTGGGGGTACAGAATCAACAAAACAAAGAAACATCTCCCCACCCCCATCCCAGGACACTTACCTACCTCCATCACCTGTTCATAGAGAAGCTTCTCTAAAAGGGAGAAAGAGATATCAGCTCAGCTTAGGAAAGGCTTTTTATAATAGGTATTGCTGTCCAAAGATGGCCCAAGCTGCCTCAGTGGGACTGACTCCTTGTCACTAGGAGTGTGTGACCATTTGAAAGGATTAGAGGGTCTTCAAACCATCAGATGGGGGAAGGAGTGTTGTATTATGTGATTTTCAAAGTCCTTTACAACCCTTGACCATTTTTCTAAGGATTTTATCCAATGAATATAATTGGATTTCCTGATAGAAGGCTCTAATTATATCTTAGTTAATTAGAAGGTTGGCATGGTTGCTTATTTTCTAATTTCTCAAAGGGTAAGAATTCACAACTCTGCACAGGGGCCTTTCTGAAGTTTATTGAATTCTCTCTGCAATGTGAGTCCCCAGGGCATGACTCTACCAGTTTTCTCCCAGACAAGATGTGGGCCCTTCACCCTATGGACAAGTGTCATGTCTACATCTGCGTCCATCCAGCATTTTCCCAGAGCAGCCATAGCCCTACCTCCTGCCAGCTGGGGCTCCCTGACCACTTAGTTACCTTTTGATCTTCTTTGCTTCCAGATAAGCCAAAGGCACACCATGATGAGGAGCCCCAGGACAGAAAGGATCACAGCGAGAGCCACTGCTAAGGAGGAGATCCTCCCTGGAGACGGGGCTGAAACAAAAACCACCAATGATAGTCTCAGGGAGATGTCTGAGAGCTTCTGCCATGCCTCAGGTGGCAGACAGCTCAGGGACGTCCCAATTGTCCCCATCACCTCTAGGGAGAGACCTCCAGCCAAAACTTTGCTTTCCTTGGTAACTCAAACCCTAGATGCCATTAAAGATAAGCGAGATGGTCATTTCTCGGAATGATTTAGGTGGTCCTGCCTGAAGATGATAGTTTAAACAGGTTTTTGACCACAATCTCATACTGCCCTATAATTCAGTGGAAAAATACTCCTGGGACTTCAGAGAACTGAAGGTGCTCTCCTCCCTAAACACCTATGGTCTCAGGAGCACCTGCCTGCCGTCCCCTTCACGTAATCACTGTGCTCTGGAACGGCAGTCAGTGTGACCTCTCTGCCCTGAGCACTATCAGTAGGGTAAAACAATTTCTATCGTGCTGCAGCAGCAGGCCAAAGCTCAGGCAGGAAAGAAAGGAGAAAGGAAAGAAGAAATAGAGAAGAAAACAATGAGCAGAAATGGTTAAGAGCCCAAGCTGGGTATGTCCTTATTCAACACTGCATGACCCTAGGCAGGAGACTGAGCCTCTCCAAGACTGGCTTGCCTCATCTGTAAAACGGGGGTGACAGGGCATCCCTGTCTTCTTGGGTTTTAGAGAGATTTAAAGAGACCAGTCACGTAAGGCACATAGCACTTAGTGAAGGGCAGTGGCAGTAGTAAGAGAAGAAAGGAGGGGCACAGAGAGAAAAAAAGGACGTGTTTAGGAGAGGTCCATGACTCCTCCCCACCCCGGGCCCCGGGCCCCGGGCCCCAGGCCCCAGTCTACTTTCTTGGCTCTACAACCACCCTTCTCTGCCATGTGACTCCATGTTTCAAGGGTCTTTAAAAGGTTCATACCCTTTGACCCATTAATCTACTTCCAGAAACACTTTCTAAGAAAATAATCAGAATCACTTGGCAAAATATGTGCAAAGATGTTCACTACACCATTAGTTATAATATAAAGAAATATCGGGAAACATCTGATGTCCAGGCATAAGGCTTCAATTAATTTTATTATGCTATAGCCACACGGTGAAATACTACACAGCCCTTAAAATCATGTTACTTGTGGACATGAGCAAAAAAAGCCAAAATGCTCATGACATTATAAGTGGGAAAAAACCCATAGTACATATATGTAAACATACACACACTCAGAGACACATACATACAAGAAAGTCTTGAAAGAAATATACCAAAATGTTAGCAGTGATTCTCTTGAATTTATGAGATTACAGGCCATTTTTCAGTTTCTACAAAATATTCTGTGTTTTTTTAAGTTTTCTATAATTGACATGCTTTATTCTTAGAATTTAAAAAATTTTAAAATTCTTTATAAAATTTCCACTAGAGTAGGGGTTTCCTCTGGAACCACCAGGAACTTCAAGCTTGTTTTCTGCCCCACTTTTTACCTGCTATGACCATGGCTGTGGTCATCTCTTGGCCAAGGGCAATGTTGCGGAAGGTGCAGGACACATTCCCCAGTGTGCTGTCCCTGACTCTGCTGGACACTGCTGATTGGAAGAGCCCAACTTTGTCCAGAGAGTGGGCCTCGGACAGGGATGGAAGCACCCTGCCCTGAGGGTCTCTCCACTCGGCCCACGGCTCTGGGAACCATCCCACCGACTTGCACACCAGCTGGATCCATCCAGCGTCGTAGCCGTTCACATGGATGTAAGGATCAGAGCCTAGAACTGGAGAGGAGAGACTGCCTGGCTGAATCAGCCCAGAAAGAAAGGGGCAGGGCCTCAGCAAGGGCGTGGTCCCTGCTGGAGCCCTCTTCCTCCCACAGTCTCCTCTGATGAACAGGGGCAGCTGTTAATGGAACTGGAATGTCTGCCCTCCCCCACTCTCCTCCCAGTGGGATAAGCCAGTCTCTAGCTTTATCCTCAGACATTTCAAAACCCACCCACAGCAGTAACTGCATCACGTGAATCAGATTCTTTTGGACGCCTCGGTGCCCTTTTAAAAAAATACTCTTTACCCCAATGACTCCATGTTTGGGAAGGCTCTCTGCCAACTACTATGTGTTTTAAAGTAATTGATTCATTGCCTCTTTTTGGTGTGTGACTCATACATGACCATCAGCTTGTGACCACATGGAGCTGGTATCATTCAAGCAAATGCAAAGACAACGGTTGGGTTGAGAGGGGTTGGGGTTTTGATAGACTGTTTTTTCAAATACTGAAGCTAGTTTGAGAAACACTATCTCTACCTTCCTGGGCCTTTAAGTACTCAGAACCCCAGGAGAGAACCCAGTAAGTAAATCCTCGTCACCACTGGGAATCTGGACCTTGAGGACATTTGCTTAGAGCCATGGTTATGAGTTCCTTGATAACTGAGCAAAGAAAGATGACCCAGACAGGAAAAGCTATTATCTGAGCCACCAAGCCCTACAGGCCACTGATTGTATTTAACCAGGACCTGCATTGTACAGTGTTTTCCAAAGTCGGGGTTCCTTCCTCATCAGAAAAGCCTGGGCCAGCGTCACAGCCTGGACTGAGGTCAACAGCCCCAGCTGGGTAAGGCTGAGCCAGCCCCACAAGTCAAATCTGCATTGCGGATGAAAGAAAAGTCTAGATATGGAGGGACAAAGTAGGTCCTAAGCTCATCCAGTTGCCTCCAATGACCCTGGGCACCTCCAACCCATCCTAACCTGCAACCTGCAGGGTCACGGTGTCCTCCCTGCTCAGGTTTCCGATCTGGATCAGGCATCGGTAGGGCCCTCGGTCCTCAAGGCGCACGTCGCGGATCTGCAGAGTGACACTTCCCTCTTGGGGGTCTCTCACCAGCGCCGTCCTCCCCTTATATTCCGGCATCAGCTCTTCATCCCAGTCCTTCTTATCCCGGAACACGTGAACGACCTGGGAGCGCTGCGGGTGTGGGGACCGCAGCCACCTCACCTCCTCGGGCTCGGTCACCGGCCAGAGCGAGACAGGGCAGAGCAGCTCGGCTGTGCCCCCCAGCGGGGCCAGGTGGAACTTGCCGGCATCTCCTGTGGGGGGACAGAGACACGGCGGTCTGGATGGCAGGGATGAGGGACAAAGAGCTGGAGAAGGGACGAGGAAGGGCACGTCTTGGGGAAGGACAGAGAAAGGAGTGGCAGGGGGCAAGGGAGAGCATTGGGCTCCGCCCCCACAAAACACAAAAGAAACAAATGGTGGGGAGGATTGGGGGAAGAACAGAACCCAAAAAGAAATAAGGCCCCTGGCCAAGCCTCCTTGCTCTGGGGACGCCATTGTCAGATGTCCCTGGCAGGGAAAGAGGTTCAGAAACTCCTACCTGACACGGGCCCAGGCAGCTGGAGGAAGACGAGAGTGATGAGGTAGCTAGAGAGCCGGGAGCCGCAGGAACTTGCCATCTCCATCCCAACTAGGCGGACGACAGAGGGAGACACCAGAAGAGGGCTGATGAGCTTGGTGTGAGGGAGGGTGTGACCAGGGGCCAGGGCTGAGATGGAGGCTGCATTGCTCCTGCTCTGGAATCACACGACCCGGGTTCCTATCCAAGCTCGCTACTTACCTCCATGACACTGTGACTGAACTTCTCTGAGACTCTCTTTCTTTATCTTTAAAATGGGTATAATAACTGTGCCTCCTTGCAGGATTATAGTGAGGGTTGAAGGAGGTAAGTGCTCACACAGAGGCTGGCATCCCAGTTCTGTCTATAAATGCAGTGAGTGAGGATGGTGGTGGGAATGAGATGAGTGAGCATCCCAGCGTGAGATACCGAGTGTGATTTAGATGGCATTAACGAAAAGTCTAGAAGAACGAGAACTTATACCCAGAACTAAGTAAACACCAGAGTAATGGCCCCCTTTTGCATTTGGTGTCCAAGAACAGGCTTGGGGAGTGCCTGTTTCAAGCCAATCTTCACCCATGATGTAGCCTGGAACTCTTCCCTGACAGCCTTTCAAGTTTGGCTGGACAAATAACAAACCAAAGAACCAAAGCAATAAGATCCCTCCCTTTCATCGCGAAGGCTCTAATCCTGCAAACTCAGGGTCTGGAGTTAGAAAGACCTGGTTCAAGTCTTAGCTCTCCCCATTTACTAGCTCTGTGTCCCTAGGAAAGTTGCATGCCATCTCTGGGCCTTACCTTAATCTATAAAGGGTGACTGTTCTTCACAGGGGAGTGTGAGGGTTCAAGGAATAATGCAGGTATAAAGCACTGGCCACAAATGCCTGGCAGAACAAGTGTTCAGTACATGTGTAGTTGTTGTTGACAGTTATCCCTGGGAAGTGTAGTCCACTGTGTGCATTAACCACAGGGAGACCCTAAGGGATGTCCTAGCGTAAAACTCTTTCCACACCTACTTGCTACTGCCTGAAATTCCTTTAGCAGGAAACAATCTTTCATGTCCCAAATGAGGATAAAGTTTAAAATGGAAATATTCTAGGAAGAGATAACCTCTCTTAAATTTTCTCCAAGCTTTCAAATCCTTTCCAAATAGGACACTTTTGTAGAAGTCAGCAGATCCAGTCCCTGAAGGTCATGGAACAGGACAAAGACGGGACGAGGAGGAGGTATCAAAGGGAGGTTGGGAAGCTGAAGATGAAAGTAAGCGTTGAATATTGTTTTTCTTTTTTCTTTTCTTTTCTGTCCTTTCCTTTTCTTTCATTTTCCTTTCCTTTCTTTTCTTTTCTTTCTTTCTTTTTTTTTTTTTAAATAGAGATATGATTTTGCTCTGTCACCCAGGCTGGAACTCCTGGGCTCAAGGGATCCATCCACCTGCTAATTATGTTTATTTTTTGTAGAACAGGGTCTCACTGTCTGCCAGACTGGTCTTGAACTCATGGCCTCAAGTGATCCTTTCACGCCAGCCTCCCAAAATGCTGGGATTACAGGCTTGAGCCACCACACCCAGCCATTAAGCACATTCTTGTTTTGAACACCCAATTCTATTTTTCTTGTGACAAAAAAGCACACTGGTTTAGGGTTGTTTCTGTTTTTGTTTTTTAATCATAATGAATACGACTCACCACTCTAATCCCGTAGTGCTGCTAATGGCAATGTAACGCTGGGTCACAGCGAGGTCAGGATTACATCAGGACATTTTGCCTCTATCCCACCCACTTTCCCACAGGTGACCTGCTACTCAGAAACTGGATAAGAGAAGTTAATAAATGACAAAAGCTCTCTACTTTATCAATTATGGTTGAAGGTGGAAGTAGGCAGGGCCCAGGATCCCTTGGAGTTATCCCCAATCCCCAACTCCCTCAACTTTCTAGTGATTTCTGTAACACACCATGGGTAGGCATGCCCAGAGTGACACAGAGCTCCAGGCTGAACCAGGGCTGCCCAAAATCAAATAAGAGGAGAGCTCTACGGTCCCACATTCCTAGATTTGGGCAATTTATGAAGTGTTAAGAGGGCAAGCTTTAGAGTCAGCCTGGGTGGAAGGCCTGGCTCTGCCATTTTCTAGCTGATGGGCTTAGACAGGTTAGTTTACTTCTCCAAACATTCTCTCTCTCACGCATGAAGAATGAAGTTAATCACAATATCTACTTTGTAGATAGGGTTATAGTGAAGATCAAAGAAAACACATGTAAAATGATTTGCACCAGATACTGGAAATAAAAAGCAAATGAAGTCCTGCTATGATATTTTCCCTGTGTGCAGTGAGGGCAACTGAGGCGGCTTGAGGCGGGGAGTTGCCCTGAAGCACATCAGCAAGCTACTGATTCATGGAAAGCAGCTACAGGAGCAGACTAACCAAGGAGAGGAGGACATCAGAACTAGAGTGTTCACAGAAATAAAAGCATATAGCTACGACCAACTGATCTTTGACAAAGCAGGTGAAAACATACACTGGGGAAAGGAAGCCCTATTTAATAAATGGTGCTGGGAATATTGGATAGCCACATTCAGAAGAATGAAACAGGACCCACATCTCTTGCCATATACAAAAATTAATTCAAGATGGATTAAAGATTTAAATGTAAGGAATGAAACCATAAAAATTCTAGAAGAAAACAGGATGAACTCTTCCAGATAGAGGCCTAGGCAAAAAAAAATTATGACTAAAACTCCAACAGCAAATACAGCAGCAGCAGAAATAAATAAATGGAACTTTATTAACTTAAAAATCTTCTGCACAGCAAAGGAAATAATCAACAGAGCAAATAGGGAACCTACAAAACAGGAGAAAGTATTCACAAACTACATGTCTGATGAAGGACTAATTTCCAGAATCTACAAAGAACTCAAACAAAACAGCAAGAAAAAAAAATAAACAACCCCATCCAAAAGTGGGCAAAAGATATGAATAGAGTTTTTTCAAAAGAAGATAGACAAATGGTCAACAAACATGAAAAAATGTTCAATATCACTATTCATCAGGGAAATGCAAATTAAAACCACAATGAGATATCACCTTATCCCTGTCAGAATGGCCATTGTTTATTTATTTCTTTAGAGACGGGGTCTTGCTCTGTTACCCAGGCTAGAATACAGTGGCATCATCATAACTCACTGCAACCTCAAACTCCAGGGCTCCTGCCTTAGCCTCCTGAGTTGCTGGACTATAGGCACATGCCACTATACCCAGCTAATTTTTCTATTTTTTGTAGAGACAGGGTCTCGCTCTTGCTCAGGCTGGTCTCAAACTCCTGGCCTCAAGCCGTCCTCCTACCTCCACCTCCCAAAGTGCTATAGGTGTGAGCCACCATGCCCGATGTATTGGCCATTATTAAAAAGTCAAAAAACAACATGCTGCTGTGGATGCAGAGAAAAAGGTATGCTACACCATCTTGGTGTGACTGCAAACTAGTACAACCTCTATGGAAAACAATATGGAGATTCTTCAAATAGCTAAACACAACCCTACCATTTGACCCAGCAATCCTATACCCAAAGAAAATGAAGTCATTTTATCAAAAAGACACTTGCACTCAAATGTTTATTGCAGCACAATTCACAAATGCATAGATATGGAATCAACTTCAGTGCCCATCAATTCATGAGTGGATAAAGAAAATGTGGCATATGTATATACCATGAGTACTATTCAGCCATGAAAGGGAATAAAATAATGTCATTCACAGCAACTTAGATGGAACTGGAGACCATTATCCTAAGTGAAGTACCTGAGGAAGGGAAAAACAAACACCACATGTTCTCACAAATAAGTGGGAGCTAAACAATGGGTACACACGTGCACAAAAACACGTAAAGGACACTGGAAACTAAGAAGAAGGGAGAGTGAGAGGAGGGTGAGGGATTAAAAACTTACCTATCAGATACAATGAACCCTGACTTGATAGGAATGGTTAACTATTTATGGTACATTCTCGCAGTGGAATACTATGAGCATTTCATAATCACATGGTATTCAATAGAACAATCTTTAATTGCACTAGGACACTTTCACTATATCCAAAACAATAAGCTTTTAAAAACTATGTATAGTATGATACAATTTGGAGGGAAATGCTTAGAAAAAAATACAAGAATGCAGATATCAAACAGTAACTACTTCTGGGAGTGGGAGTGGGGATTACAGGTGATCTTGATAGCTTTCCTTGTGTATTTTCCTTTATATTTTCCAAATTTCCTACCTCAAGCAGGTATCACTTTGGTTGTCAGAAAAAGAAAATATATTTTTAAAAAAGAGAAGGATGATCAGGAAGAGAAGAAAAAGGAGAAGAAACAGAGTTCACTTTGGGCAGTGACACCACAGCCAAAGAAGCAGAGCTGGAAGTCCCCACGGGGTCTACTCAACAGAAGCTGCAGCCACAGCCTACCCAGCAGGGGCCTCTCTTCCTCTGAGCTTTGAGTAAAAGATCAACTGCTACCAGGTCTCTTTCTTTTGTATTTTCTTACATGAATATAAGAACCACCTGGTCAATGATTTCCGGGATTTATTCTTCTGATCTAGTTGGCCAGGATGGCCCCTTTCTCCATCAAGTTCTCATTTAGCATATATCAATATTATAGGACTCAACATTATATTGGCTGGGCGCAGTGGCTCACTCCTGTAATCCTAACACTCTGAAGGCCAAGGCAGGAGGACTGCTTGAGCTCAGGAGTTCAAGACCAGCCTGAGCAAGAGTGAGACCCCATCTCTATTAAAAATAGAAAAATTGGCCATGCGCGGTGGCACCTGCCTGTAGTCCCAGCTACTCAGGAAGCTGAAGCAGGAAGATTGCTTGAGCCCAGGAGTTTGAAGTTGCTGTGAGCTAGGCTTACACCATGGCATTCTATCCCGGGCAACAGAGCAAGACTCTGTCTCAAAAAAAAAATTATATCAATGTATGATTAAATTAACACTAAGTCATAAATATATTTTAAGTTGTAATATTGTTCTATATTAATAATAGCTCCCATTTATTGCCTTTGTAGATACTCTACATCTATTGTCTTTAGTATTGAAAAGTAGACATTCTTGTTCTCTCTTACACTTAGAACAGAAAAGGCAATCATACACAAATACAAATACAATATAAATTTGTATTTCTTTTGATACTAGTTTGTTATTTGGACTTTGCCAATTACCTGTGTATGTACTTAGTTCATTTTTCTATTGGGACCTTTTTCTCTTAATGGCTTGCAAAATTATTCAGATAGCAACCATTTTTTTCTACTGCACATGTTGGAAATATTTTCCGCCAGGCAGTTCTTTACACTTTAATTTTTAAACAGTTTAATTTTTAAAACTTCTAAAATCAGAGAAAAGATTGCAGCCGATATTCCCTTGACAATCACAAGCAGTTTAAGACGACCCTGCAAATCTGCAAATGATCAGTCTGAAAGCACAGAATCCAGCAAATAGTAAGCGCTAAATACATAAATAGGAATCTTTCAACAAAACCCATCCAGGTCTCTTGTCACTTGCCCTCTTTTGTGTTTCTTAAGTGAAAGCTAATAGTTGCCCCATTTTGTCCTTTAAAATGTCCTTGTGAATAAAGAGAAAGGGAATTATTTCTCTACCAAACCTGAGGATCCCAAGAAAGTTAAATGGCTGAAAAGAGTGAAGAGAGGGGAGAGGGAAGAGAACTCACCACCTCTGGAATCAGGGATCCTTGTCCCTCACCGGCAGAGCTGGAGGCTATGAGCTGGGAACACTTTCTTCCGCCATGCAGAGAGCTCAGGCATTAGGCAGGAGCATCAGGGAGGGACAGGAATGTGGACCTGGGGAAAGTTCGTGTTTTATTCTATAGACCAGAGCCAGGAGTCTCTCTGTCCCACAGCTCCCTTCTAGCTGTCCCTATACACCAACAAGCCACACCCTGCCTGTCTGCCTCTGATAAACAGAGCAAAGAAGAGGCTCCCTAAAAGTGGGAACCACCGAGTGCCACTGGGTGTAAGGGACATTTTCCCCTCTGCTCCCTTTTCCTCCAGTGCCAAGTGCCAATAATTCCCTTTGATACAATTTGATCCTATCAGCCACTTTCTGAAAAGCTTGCTCCCTTTTTCTAAATCAGAGTTAATTGGAAGATTGGTTTCAAAGACACCCATCAAGTAGCCACCTTCTTTAACTCATTACCTTTATCTCTAGCTACACCTTGACGTGTGCTTTCTGACAAGCAAACTTGCTTACTGTTCTGCAGCATGTGAGAAACCCTTTCCCATCTGTCTTGCTTTCAGAACATCATAACATCCATAATTGTACTTTTAACAATGCACTATATACTTTTATGTCTTTTGAACTTGATAAAGATGCTGTCTATTGTAATAATTCCCCATGAATTCTTTTTCTCATTCAACATTAGTTTCCTTTTTTTTTTTTTTTTTTGACAGAGTCTGTGTGTCTCCTGGGCTGGAGTGCAGTGGTGTCGTCATAGCTCACAGCAAACTCTAACTCCTGGGCTCAAGCGATCCTCCTGCTTCAGCCTCCCAGTAGCTGGGACTACAGATGCGTACTACCACACCCAGCTAATTTTTCTATTTTTTGTAGAGATGGGGTCCTCCTTTTGCTCAGGCTGCTTTCGAACTCCTGGCCTTAAGCAATCCACCCGCCTTGGGCTTCCAAAGTGCTAGGATTATAGGTGTGAGACACGGAACCCAGCCCAACATTAGTTTCTGAGTCTAGCTGACACCTATGGTGGCCCACGCCATGCCCTCTCAGCCCACCCAATTTTGGTGTAGCTGAGACTTGCACGCTGCCAGAGTGCCACCTCACAGGCCACAGTGTCTCTTTGCCTACCTGTATCAGGGCTCTCTACAAAGCCTTAGAAGGCTGTTCAGCCAGTGTGCAGCCCAGGAGTTAACCAAAGCTAATGCCCCAGGGATGCTGCAGCCTCACATGGTCAGAGAGAGAGTTCTGAGCTGTACGATACATGATTCCTCAGGGACTTCCCACTGGGACTGAGCACAGCTCAGAGTTCACAGACACAAGTAGCTCAATAATGCTCATTTTTATCGACTTTTCTTCCCTTTTTGCTCAGTCCTCATTTATGCTTCCTGGATCACCTCCTAAACAAACTCTGGCACCGAAGGGCTGTCTCACACTCTGCTTTAGGGGAATACAAATTAAGACCCTGAAATTCATCCAGGTTGTTTAACGGAGCTCCGGTGCATTCATTCACTGCTGTATGGTAGACCACTCTGTAAACATACCCACTGTTTGTCCCATCCCTTGTTGATAGAAAAGTGGGTTGTTCTGAGTTTTTGCTTTTATAAATAGTGCTGCTCTGAACATTCTTGATAGATGTTTCCTGGTTCACGTGTATAAGAGTTTCTTTTCTTTTCTTTCCTTTTTTTTTTTTTTGAAACAGGGTCTCCCTCTGCTGCCCAGGCTAGAGTGCAGTGGTGTCATCATAGCTCACTGTAACCTCAAACTCCTGGACTCAAGCAATCCTCCTGTCTCAGCCTCCAGAGTAGCTGGAAATACAGGTGCACACCACCACTTCCAGCTAATTTTTCCAGTTTTTGTAGAGACAGGGTCTCTATCTTGTTCAGGTTGGTCTCGAAATCCCAGCCTCAAGCAATCCTCCTGGCTAGGTCTCCCAAAGTGCCAGGACTATAGGCATAGGTTACTGGGCCCAGCCAAGAGTTTCTTTGGAGTAGCAGTTCTCAATGTGTGATCCATGAACCCTAGGAGTCCCTGAGACCCCCACCAGCCAGATTAAAATTATGTTCATAATAATACTAAGATGTTATTTGCCTTTTTCATGGTATTGACATTTTCAAGGACACTTCAAAAGCAATAATGGGTAAAATAGCTGGCACTAATCAATGGGTGGCACTAAATTGCAGCAAAAGTTATCTCAACTCTTGGATACATAACTTTTCAATATTCTGTGTGACAAAATGGGAAGGACGCATAAGCAGTTCTGCTGCATATCAAAATATGATGACTTTCTCAAGAAAAAGCACTCAAGTGATTGAGTTGTGAGCTGAAGTGCTCACTTGACTCATGGAGCACCATTCTTACCTGAAAGCACAACTGATAGGCAAACTATGATTATTCTGACTTGAGTATTTGGAAGGCATTTTCTCCAAAATGAATGTAGTCCACCTATCACTTCAAGAAAAGCAATTGAGGCCGGGCGCGGTGGCTCACGCCTGTAATCCTAGCACTGTGGGAGGCCGAGGCGGGTGGATCGCTCAAGGTCAGGAGTTCGAAACCAGCCTGAGCAAGAGCGAGACCCCGTCTCTACTAAAAATAGAAAAGAAATTAATTGGCCAACTAAAAATATATAGAAAAAATTAGCCAGGCATGG